>VVHJ01045435.1:0-18516 GCA_015107715.1 Tylochromis polylepis
GAGCCACGGCACATATTTCACATTAGAAAAGTCACACGGCACACCACCAAACAAAAACATAACAAAAAGCATATTGATAATTTTCCCCGGTGCACTAGGCATAGCGGAATTGGCTCGGTTTGTCCCCAGTATACCTTTTTTGCTTTCTTCTGACCACTGTTCATGTTAGGGCCTTCATCTGGGTCGGAATTTTCTCCAGGACCCAGGTCAGACTGACTGCTTTTTCTTTTCAAATATTTATCTATTGCTATTACGCGCTGCATTGTCTCACCCACAGCATGACTATTATGTAATTTCTTCTTCGTCTTCTTCTGTTTTACTGGCAGTTGGCAACCAATGCAATTGGTGCAAGAAGTTGTACTGCCTTCTAGTGGAAGAGAATGTAATTGTTCTGCCCGTTACTCATGCCGGTCGCTTAGAGTACTAATCAGGTGGAACCAGATAATCTTCCACGACACACCTATGTGCCGCGGCATAGTAGTTGGGAAACACTGGAGTAGATCACTTCTTTATGTCTTGTCTTAGACTGTGTGTTGGTGCTTTTAGTGAAAAAGCAGGATAGTTGTGAGAGTTCTGCTTTCTGTTAAGAGACTGCAGACTTTTTAGGTTAGTTTTATCTTTAATTAAGATGATGAAGCAGTTCGCTCTCTGCGTTCCCTCCCCCAGCATTATTAACCATGCTGTCGCTCAGTGCCGTACCATTCTCTTAAGGAAAAAAATTGTCTGTGAACTTTTGATTTCCAAACTTTTCAAACTGCACTTTCTTTCTAGTAGAACTCAGACTTTATCAAAATAAAGTTTTTGTTGTCAACTTGTTTTTTTTTCCTCAGTTTTTTGTCATTTTGAAACAGAAATCCATTTCACGAGCCTATATACGAGATCTGACTTGTCAAAGGAGCTTACTGGGTGGCGTGATGATGACATTAAGCTGACACCTGTCTTCTTTTCTCTTGCTTTTCTTTTGTGCAGGAAAATTGGTTCCAGACGACCTTTGGCTTTTTCTGAAACACCACTGCTTTTGTCAGCCTCAGAACACTTCAGCCCACGCGGCGCCACATAGCCAGGTAAGCCAAGTGTTACATTTTTTTGTTTGGTTTGGGTTTTTTTGCCTACTGTCATCTGTAGGATTTCATCACTGATCATGTTGGAACTGCGTTTTCAGTTTGTTTTAGTCCTTTTCTTGGACACTCTGGACTCTTCTACTAAAGTGTCCATTTTGGGGCGGTTGGAAAATATTGCTGGTCCTGGCATGTAAATACCATTTAGACTTGGGTAATGTTGGGTTGTACAAATAAATTGTAGCAACATAGCAAGAGTAGAGCTTAAACATTACCATGACAAGTCTGGTAAGTTCCTTATTGACTTAGAATTATCATCTCCAGCCCAGCTCTTCTCAGAGAGAGTAGTATTGATGTAACAATCGTTCTGATAGTTCTGACTCCACATTGTGTCTAGAGCAGGGGTGCCAAACATAAGGCCTCGGGGCCAGAATCGGCCTGAAACGGACTCCAATCCGGCCCACTTTGGGAAAATAAAAACAAAAGCTTCCTGTTTTACAATTGAAGGACAGTCTGGGCAATAGCATGACAGGACTTTCTCTGTAGTCGTGCTAACAGATTCTTTCATTTACTACAACAGCATTTCTTTATCCTGTACAAAAACTGAGACCATAATGTTGAAACTGCAATTCTTTTGCTTATATTAAGATATCTCACGGATTAAATGTGTAGTTAAACTTCCTTATGCTGACATAAAGTGGAGTTTCACTGGTCTAACCCACTTAAGATCAAAGTAGACTGCATGTAGCCCACAATATCAAATCAGTTTGACATCCCTGATCTCGAGCAAACGTAGGGTTAGACGTGCTCGAACAGGTACGCCATATTGTGTGTTTCAGTTTTTGCGCTCAGTGCCTGGGCTGATGTTTAATAGTGTTGTGTCTTTGTGTGTGGGCCCATCATAAAACTTCTCTTCTGTGGCCAGTATTCTCAAGCTGACACAGAAGTGCCACAGAAACATAAATAAGACAAATTTGCCAAACTGTGTAACATTCTGACCCTGGTAACTTGGCTCCTGTGGGTATGGGTGTGCTTATGTGTAGCTTAGTGTAAGTCTATCCACAACACAGCTGTATTTGAGTGAAACACGCCCATCCCAAGTCTTACTGAGAGGCCTGGCAGGCATCACACTGTGATTGTACACATGACCAAGGGAAGAGGTCAAGAACATGTCCGGGCATATTTCTTTTTTTTCCCACCGATTCCCAGGGCTACACTGAAAATGGATGCTATTTTGAGTGTGATGTTGAGGAAGTTTTCAAGTTCAAGAAGTTTTGGAAAATTTTTATTAGTAGTTGACCTATGTGTTAAAGATTGTCTCCCTTGGAGTTTAATTCAAGCTGTGTCCAAGTTATTCAATTGATATACAGCCATTCCTTTCAGCATTGGCTCATTTTCCTTTTTCTGGGAAGTGATTTCATCCTTCCTGACTTCATGACTTCATGAGTGTTGGTATTTCAAAATTGTAGCTTCACTTCATCAACAAAGCACTGGCAGCTATTTCTGGACATTGTGTTTTTGTTCTTTGGTACTTATTGCCATCTCTATTTTGACAACTTGGACTATTGTTGTGTTGTCATAATAAGGCTCTTACTTGTTATTTCTGTTTTCGATTTCCATGTATTTCCATGTCCCTTTGTCTCAGCTTTGTGACACATTTGATACAAATTTTCTGGTGTGTCTTACAAACATAAATTCTTCTGTTAACTTCAACAGCAGTTCAGTTTTCTCTCTGCATCATTATTTTTGAAACAGAGTATTTCATTGTTTAATGGTGGCAGATTTTAGAAAATCGGGGTACTGTTGTCCAGCTCTTGTAGTAAATGAATCTAAAATGTCCTGCCATAGTGCCAGGTCTTAATGGACACCATAGCGAAGTTCTACAGTTGTTTTGAATTTTTTTCTGGCACAAGATTAGTGTGCATTGTGAAATGTCTCGACAGTCCTTTGTCTCTGTCTAGGCTAGTCACCACTCACAGCTCTGTGTTCACAGGATCTCATCAGTAGATCCCAAGTCATCTAGTCTTACAGAGGATCAGAGAATCTTTAGGGAGGTGAAAGTTAAGAGGCTTGGATTTTACATAATTATCTTCTAAATGCTGATTCACTGATAATGTGGCCATTAACCTGAATGAAGTATCTGAATGAGGCACACATACTTCACTTCCTGTAGGGAACTTCGTTAGTAGTTTTTGAGGAAAATGGGGGGTTGCGTATGATAATGATTATCCATGAATATATAGCAACAGTAAAATCTGCGGGATATTACAACCTTATAGTAGAGATAGGATTTACAGTACTGTGCATGTCTTGAGTCACCACTTAGTCATTTTTGCTGGGAAAAATAGTTGCAGTGATTTATTGAAACGTGCAAACATGCATGGAAATACAGTATATAATGAGATGTATCTCTCAGGTAACGTGTCAGGTCTGCATCTGCTATAAATGGCTTTTTAGGCCTCTCACTTCTTTTGTCCATATTTTTAAGGACACGCTGCAAACAATATGCAACATTTTTGGCTAATAGTTCAACAAGGATCACCTTGCAAAAATACTATTTTATTTCTGTCAAACAATTTTATCTTTGATATTTTTAATGCATTCAACTAAAGACAAGGGGTAAATGTGTTTTTGCAACAGGCTGCTAGTAATAAGGTGCCTAGAGAGACAATTGGTTCTTTACTCAGTTGTCTCTTATGTGTAGACACAACACTGGTTTATCTCTTGAGTTAAATGCCTTTTTTATGCTTGAATGATTCATAGGACAGTGTTAAGTCATTCAACACAAAAAAAACGTTCCTTCGAAAATAGCCAGGTAAAAGGTATGCTCTTGTAATTTCATTATCTTTTTTAAAATTTTCATTCAGAACTTCAGCATTTGGTGAAAAATCAACTACAACACACTCAATTTGACTTTGACTCCATCCTGCTGATTTACTTGCCTCAATTTCTCATCTCCAAGAGCTTTGTGTGTGCAACGAGTGCAATTAAAAAACTTGGCACAACAAGTCAAGGTCCATTTATATGATCGTTAACAAATGGGGACAAATGCAGTGGGAGTGCTGAGCTGTAACCACGGTCCTTTTTCAGACTTTGTAATTTCAAAATTTGTTAGTTCCCCAAGGAGTGACAGCTTTGGCTAGTGTAGCTATAGGAGAGGAGCTAACTGGGACTTGCAGGCTAGTGTGATTTTTTTTTTTTTTTCTTTTTTCTGGGGTTCTACAGATTCATTATTCTCTGAGCTGCTGGAGATTATGTTCATTTCCAATTAATAAAGCGTGCTCAGTAGTAGGAACTGGGCACGGAAAATTTTTAAAGTTTAAAGAAATGAAAACAAGTGTATATAAGTATAAAGTATGATCTAGGAAGATGTGAACATAGGTGAATTATAATACAGATCTTGTAATGGCATCTTGATGCAAACCCTCCATTAATGTACTCTTTGAAATTCTTTAGTTTTTCCACAACAAGACCAGCTATCCAGAGGTTAGGTATTTTTTTTTTATGCCTATTCTGGCAGCAGTTAAAAATTAATTCATTAAAGAGACATTAAAGCTTTAAGAACCAAACTGTAAACCCAAATCAAGCTACCCCTTTAGAAATATACAAATAGGACAGCTACAAATTCAAAGAAGTTAGATCCTGTTTTTAGTTGGAAAGTCAATTAACTGTGTGAGATTAATCTCAGCTCTATCTGTTGCATAATGCTTATCTGTATGAAGTTAAATTGCATATAGTACCTTCATCTGAAGACATGACTGGTATCAGTGCTGACTTGGGGGGGGAAAAAAAGATTTGGGTTCATGCTAATACTTTTGAATGTTCTATTATCCTATAGTGAACAGAGGCCAAGTATAGTTTTGAGTCCCTGAGGAGTTTCTGAGCACTCTGAAAGTAAATCTGCATTGGCTTGGAGTACACATCTATAGATCCAATGGCTGAGTTGTGGATGCTCTCAAGTTGCTCGCCTTATTGATTGTTGCATTTCCGCGCTGAGGTTCCTTGATAAATGGATTAGAATGTATTCTGCACTTTTTTACTCCGGACTTACCACTCAACAGTATTCACTAAAAGTGCCCTTCCACCATCTTTCAAAGTAAACAATGTCAAGTTTTCCCATTAGGTCTTCCTTGATAAGGTTTAAATCCATTAAGCCACCAAAATGATCTAACTTCCAGGAAATGTATTGAGGAAGAGGAGGCGAAAAAGCTAAAGCTATTTTGTCCTTTAAGTCCACCATGTCACTGGAGACGAGGTCAACAGAGATCAATAAATTAATAGGCCTCTAGAACATTTATTCCCATCACACTCCTCCCTACCTCTCTTTCAGTCCCTCACTCTACCTCACTAAGCAGACCTTGGAAGCAGGCAGCTGTTGGAGTTCCCATCAGTGCACAAAAGGGAGCACAAATGAATTTCACAAAGGGATTCACAGATGTCTGAAACATTAATATTAAATGATCTATGGGTCGGCTCTCTACTCCATTTCTTTATCTATTATTAAGTGAATATGAAAGTCTTTGAGGGCCAATATTAAGAAGGTAAAGTAAACTTGAAAATGCAGACGTAATTCTACCGTGCAGCAGTTTATCTCCATTTGTTTGCACATTTGAGTTAGAAATAAATCACATACCCAAAAGTTAAAAGCTGTTTCACATTTATATTAAAACACAGTATAACATTATATCCTGTTTCCCAATATTATCTAAGTGTTGTCCATTGTACAGTGGGATAGAATTTTTAAAATTTAATCATCAAACAATTTAATTGTCGAGTTTACGTCATCATTATTAATAACAAATCACAACAAAGGGATAACCAAATCCAAAACCTGTTTTTTTTTCTTTCTTTCGCTCACTATCTTGTCGTCTTTTTTTTTTTTTTAAGTAGTTCTTGGGACCTAATTTATGTTGAAATTGTCAACCAGAGTTAAGTTCAATACAGTTATAAAGCACACAAAAAATAGCGATCTGTCAGCTAATAAATCAGTCCATTGATTTGCATTCCCAGTATACTTGCCACATGTTGTGTAATTTTCTTCCTCACCTTGAAATGACGTCAGATTGGCTTTTGAACCTTTAAGTCCCAGTGGCACTTTGATTCATTTAGATGGACTGGGCTGGTCAAAGAGGAGTGGGTGGTAGGTTCCCATAAATTCCACCAAGCTGTTACTCCAAACTGCCTGCTATAGTTATCCCAGGCCTGTTCCAGCTTAGTTATGGCAGGAATGTGCCATTGCATGAGAACAGGTCATCATTCCTCATGGCCTGCCATGGCTCTCCCCAGTTCTTACTCAAGGTTGCCAAGATCTTAAAGACGTTTTCCCACGCACAGAATCACAATCCCTTTCATCAATGAAAAACTTAAGATCACTAGATAAGAAATATTTAACTTTGACCTGTCCAGATACTGGGGCTATTAATATCCTTAAAGTTCTACTTACAAATTCATTCCAATTTCTGAATAAATCTCTACATCAGTTTAGAAGTGGCCAGTCTGGCCAGAAGTGGAGACTTGTATCTCATTGCGTCAATCCTTCTTTTGGGATGTTAGTCTGCTCCCCACTTTTCTTTGTCTGCAGAAAGTGTTACTTGATCGCCTAATCATTTCACAGTGAATCAGGTCTTTTCTTAGATATTCTGTAATAGAATAGTTTAGTACACACAAGTCAAAATTAACTTATTGGGTGCTAAGTCTTGACAAATATGAAACAAACTGAATAGCATGATTCACTCAGAATTTCAAATCTGGATCATGTGCAGAGACGATGAAACCACTAATCACATTTATTGTAGATATCATAAATAAACTTGTTTCATTTCTATGAGCCATACTGTTATTAGTTTACCCTTAACAAGTCACATTTTTTTCCAGATACATTGATTTGTCCACATCTTAACCAATAAATAGGTTGCTGTCAAATTTTTGGCTGCCACCATGTAAAATCATAGAGTAGGTGGAACCAAAGCAGTTTAAAATCTGACACGTGACCTTTTTTTGCATCTTTTTAATGGAAAGAGTAAGTTATGCTTATGCATAAGGAGGCAGTAGGGTATACCCACAAAGATAATGCTATTTTGGCTACTCTGTGTTTCTGTTTGTATTACATGCTAATTTTTGCATCTGAAAGTAAACCAAAGCAAGTGATTAATAAATCCAGCAGGGTATGTAGAATATATACTATGCAAGCTGATCCACCATATGACCTAAGTACTGGCAATATGAATTTTTTGGCAGTATTAACAAATGTGCCATTAGCTTACTGTCCCTGTTAACCATTTTGCAAATATAAAAACAGCTCGGAAATGTAGAAGAAAAATCTAAGAAGAAAATAATCTGGCATATAATTAATGCTATTTACATGTATTGAATGTTAGTTTTGGTCTGCAAATATTCACCAGTTACTCCAGGCAAAATTTTTCATTGCTAATCAACATTTACATTCATTAACAGTCATGTTTTCATTTTCTGTTGGCAATGGAAAGTAAACTCACCCTATAAACGGTTGCCTTGCTACACTATCACCATCAGCTGAAGTAGCGGGAACTGGACAATGTTCATTCTGTTATTCCATCTGTGCCACACAGTATGACCACCTCATTGCATGGCTCCAACATTTCTGCAGGAAAAGCCAAAGTACAGGGTCAGCTAGAAAACCTCAGTTCTACACGTGGCTTGTTTTTATACTCAGGCACAGTTAAGGGAATTCAGTTGTCAACTCTCCACTTGACAGCTTATTTCTCTAATTATTACAACAAGCTGTGTGATTAGATTTATTGATCATGTTTACAGGGTCAGACAAAATATACTCACAAAGTAACATTCAAATTAGCCTTATTAGAATTAACACTGAAAACTCATCTGCCATGAAAATTGCTTTATAAACTAAGGAACACCCTGACTATTGAATACATATCTAGTTACCTCACATGTTGTTATGGCATCTATATTTCAGATTTATTATCCTGTAATCTACCCAAAGACTTTTAACTTAATCTGCTTGAAGGCCTTTAGTCTGGCCACCTATTGTTTCACTGTTTAGTCAAGCTTGTCTCGCATGGCTTTTTACGTAGGCTGTGGTTTCAGCTGTTCGTCCTCTTTCTCTGCCTATGTGGTTTGTGTTTTAAAGATGGATGGGGAAATTGTACTCTGGACTGACAAGTTCATACCAAATGTAAAGTAGAAAAAGATAAAATAATAATCACTGTTCTCAAAATCCCTTCCTATCAAATACCAGCATTGAATTTTCCTTTGAGTCTTACTGCTTATAAGCTAAATTTACCTTTGAGTGTACCTGAGCAGCATTACATTGTATTACTATCACCTTACTATGTAAGGTGATATATCAATTTCTCAGAATTAATCAAAAAACACTGCACTACCCTACTTGAAATTTGTAGAGATTTTAACACATTCAGGCTTTCAACATGAGGGCATTTTGACATTTTGTAAAGGCCTGCTTAACCTTGTTGTGCAAGCCTCCTCAAGTGTTAAATCTGTTGGATTCAAGCTAACATCTCTTTCTTACTCCTGGGCCTTTGAGACTCACACATTTTATTTGCCTTTGGCAAAGTTTAGAAAGACGGCCAATATAAGCAAACTTTGAAGCATGCAGTGCAGAACAACTTTAAAAGTTTTGCCTTTTCAATTTTTCAGCATGCACTTTTCAAATGATTCCCCCCAGCTATTATTCGAAGACATGTTAACAAAATCTTAATTTTACCATAGGACTGATGTGCACACGTAAACGTATACATGATTGAGATTTACTCAGTACTGAGATTGATGTGCAAGGCTAGATAAGGAAATGGCTGCAACACTGCCTTCAAGGGTGTTCTATCATCCTGTCAGGTCTGAAGGGATTTAGCAGCTATTAGTAACACAGTATTTCTCTAAGTAGGACCTAAACGCATGTTATGGCACACAAAGTTTGACAACCAAGAGTTATGCAATCAAGTTAAATTGTTAAAAGCATATAATCTTGTTTTCCGGGAACATTGTTCTGAGATGCTAGCGGCTTTGCTAAATTAGTCTATGAGACGTAAACCTGGCTCCCATACGAGAAGTTGCATGGATTTTAAGAAAAAGGAAGAGGCAGGCTCGCTCACACTTTATAGTAATTTCTTTTCAGACTATAAAGACTAAAATGCTGGTTCATATCAGCAACTGCAACTTCTGACCATTATCATCATAGGCAGTGCTGAGAGTGAAGAAACTAGACTTTTTCTATATTTGCTTGTGTTGCTCTAGTTCCCCTACAGGCAGCCAGATCCTAGTAATCCCATCCTCTGTCGCATGTTTTTTCAGCTGTGATTACATGACAGCTCTGTGAAAATTGAAAGTGTGGGGTGAATACCTTTTTCTGCACATGACTTTTTGCATATGTCCTGACTTCAGAATCAACCTCACATAGCTTCTACACGGTCTACAAATGCTGGTCTTAAGCTGATATAAACATTTATGTTAAAGTGCAGTTTTTCTCTATAAATGTATTTCATGGGTAATTCCACATACATAAAATCATGATTTGGCGGCGATGTCCATCTAAGCCAGTGTATTCAAGATGGCTAGGCAACATGGTAGCTTCCACAGACCAGCACCAGCTCCTAACTACTTTTAATTGTTTAATTCCTTCGTTTATGAGAATGCATCAGTTTATTGGGAGACAATTTTTCTGTTTAATATGCTCAAAAAAACAACTGACTGTACCTTTTAAGAGTGTATGGGTTGAAATGTAAATTTTGCCTCAGTAAATTTTTTTTTTCTGTCACACTGTTCATTGTTTAGTTTATTCACTGCTTATATTGTTTGTCAATAGAAGTCGAAGACTGTTGCAGAGATTCAATAGGCATTTAATCACTGTAGTTTCATTTAGATTTAAATTCCAGCTCTGCATGGAGTAATGCAGTCATTGAGGAGCTGTTCTGACTGTTAATTGGATGTACTGCAATGCATTAGTAATTCAGTAAGCTAGAGGCAGTGTTTAAAGGAAGCTAATGGAATACATAGGGTGATTAGCTTGGGTGGAAGAACTGATAAAAGAATATCACATCAGGTAAATTCTGTTCATCAATCATAGTTTAATACAGCCATTTAGATTAAGCAATTATGACATGGCCAGTTATTTGTATAATAAAGAGGGACAGTTGTGAAAAATGAGTGTCGCTGATGTCGCTGACAAAGACAGGGACCAGATGGGTAATGTAGTCATCAAGATGTTAGCAGTCAAGCTGTGTCACTAGGAAAGAATGAAAGATGACTGAGACAGGAGGATTAGCCAAATTGATTTTGTCTTTTGTTTTTTTTGGAGAAGTGTACATATTTTTCTGCTGTACCACTTTTTTTTTTCTTTTTAAGATGCGTGTTATATCCAGATAACATAATCGTCTCTCTTATAGTGTTTTGGTCCTCCTTTTTGCTGCCAAAACAGCCGTAACACGTTGTGGCATGGGCACTAGATGCTAGACCTCTGAAGGTGTGCTGTGGTATCTGGCACCAAGAGTTTAGCAATAGATCCTTTAAGCTGTGAGTTGGGGCCTCCATGGATCAGACTTGTTTGTCTAACACATCCCACAGATGCTCGATTGGATTGAGATCTGGGGAATTTGGGGGCCAAGTCAACACCTCAAACTTCTTGTTGTGCTTCTCAAACCACTTCTGAATCATTTTTGCTGTGTGGCAGGGTCCATTATCCTGCTGAAAGAGGCCACAGCCATCAGGGAAAATACCATTTCCCATGAAAGGGTGTGCATGGTCTGCAAGATTCTTTGGTAGGTGTTATGTGTAACATCCACATGGATGGCAGAACCCAAGGTTTCCCAGCAGAACATTCCCCAAAGCATCACACTACCTGGTGCCAGGCGCCATCCATGTGATGTAAAAGAAAATGTGATTCATCAGACCAAGCCATCTTCTTCTATTGTTCCATGGTTCAGCACTGATACTCACTGCCCGTTGTTGGTGGTTTCAGCGGTACACAGGGGTCAACATGGGAACCCTGACTGGTCTGCGGCCCCACACACAACAAACTGTGATGCTCTGTGTATTCTGACACCTTTTTGTCAGAACCAGCATGAACTTTTTCATCAATTTGAGCTACAGTAGCTCGTTTTTTGGATCGGACCACACGGGCCAGCCTTCACTCCCAAAATGCATCCGTTATTCTTGCTTGCCCATGACCATGTCACTGATTCAACACCGGTAGACCACTTTTGATAGATACTGACCACTGCAGACTGGGAACACCTCACAAGAGCTGCAGTTTTGGAGATGCTCTGACCCAGTCCTCTGTAGCCATCACACTTTGACCCTTTTGAAACTTGAACAAATCCTTACACTTGTCCATTTTTCCTCCTTCTAACACATAAACTATGAGAACAAAATGTTCATTTGCTTCCTGATGTATCAGTGTTATTCACTTCACCTGTCAATGATCATGATGTTATGTCTGATCGGTGAGAAAAAAATTAAACGTCTTGATATCAAATACATACAATGTGTTTTATGTTTTGGTTGAGATGAAGCTTAGGCATGAAATCAGTTTAAATTATGGAAAATATAGGCCTGTCTTTTTAAGATCAATAACTGCAAACTTCTTTGATCTCCAACTGAAGAGGGAAAGCAACACCATTGTCATAATAATGATTGGCATCAAAATGATATTGATTGAGGGTCGACCTCCACCATTAATGCTTCCAGTCGAAAAATCTTTATTAAAGAGATTTACGCAAAGCAGTTAGTTTGGAGCTCATGGATTCTCTCTGCAAAGTTAACTGTCAGTGTTAAGATTTGTAACTGCAGGCCACGCTGGCAAATTAAGTGAATAGCCAGAGGCAAACTAAAGTATTTAAATGAGTATGAAACTTTTGTCAGGTATAACTGCGAAGAATGAAAAAAGCTGCAGCATTGATCACAAATTCTCATTGACCGTGAAAGAAGGTTCCACGTCTGCTGTGGAAGAAGTAAATTCCTCTGTTGCAGCTCATAAATGCTAATATTATGATTGTTTCCTTCGCATGTCACAAGGTAATAACTTTCCCTCCATGGATTGATAGTCTGTCCTTTTTCTTTAGAAATGGTGTGTGTTACCTCTTGCCAGAAGGCCCACAGAGCCAAATCTGTCTTCTCATGCCAAATGGCCAAAGTGAAATTAGATTTTAGAGCTTGGCAGGGATATGGGGGAGAAACTATTTTAGAAGAGAAAAGTGGGACAGGGTTAAAAAAAAATTGACCAGCAATATAATATCTCATTCAGTATCCCATCAAGGTGAAAAAATAACTATAACGTCGATATAAATATAAATAACTTTGAGTGAAATAAGACATAGTCTAGATTAAGCGTGACAAAAAAGTGAAAATGATTTCAGAACTATGACCAGTCTATAGAGCAGAACAGGAATGATTGCAGTTGTATCCATGGAGAGCGCTTTCATGAAGGAAGATGAGGCATAAAGAAAAGTAGCTTACACAGATCATACTGTCATAGATTGTGTCTATGATATAGATTAATGCAAGTCTGATTTTGATGGTGATATTACATCCAGTAAGTAGAACAGTAAATAAGCATGACTGTGACAAGCTTTCCTCCTCTATTTACCAACTTTTTCTTCACCATAGTTTAATAGAAATGTCCCCTACTCCCACCCTGTTTACCCACCTGCTACTGTTTGGATAACCCAGGTTGAACTTGTCAAGAACACCATACCTTAAGGATCAGTATTTTGAGGGTTTAACAAGGACGACTAAATGGAAAACTAACATCAAAAATAGCGGCGCACTTTTATTTGAGAGATATCGTGGTGCATGGGGCATGCCTAATTTCCTCATTAATTCAGTTCAAGGATCATTAGTCGCAGTTCTGTGCTAAATGTAGAAGCAGCAGCTCACTCGCCAGCTTTGTTTTCTTCACGCAGATACGCATCTGAGTTGGTATCTGTGGCTTGTAGCGCTTTGCTGTATTTTCTCACATTTTTGTCAGGAGTAAAGTGCCAGTGCGGCATCTACACGTGTTACTCACCTATTAAAGAGTCAATTTCAAACAATTATGGTCACATGACAGCTCTTTAAGCTCATCATGGCTTTCAAATGGGTAAAAATTTACCGCAGTCCATGGCGGCATTGTTATGAATCCCCCCCCCCCAAAACCCTGTCAGGTTGCAATGTGATCTGGCTTTTAAAGCCTTCATCGCCTGATCCATGGTTCTGGCTGTGGCGTCCTGTTGCTGCATGTCTCGTACAAGCTCAGCTGTTGATGGAATGCAAGGCTGGTAGAGTTGAAATATTTTCTCGGCAGACTGGCATTCATGTGTGAGAAGCATCAGAGTGGATCGCTCCAGGCTCAGACTGAGCATATACAGGGGCTTTTGCAATGTTCACACAAAGGTAGTTGTATAAGTTGTATGCAGTTTATCCAACTTTAGACTTATAAGTTGTATAATATAATGATCTGAGGCATTATTTTTTTTCAGTGCTTATCCTTTGTGTACTAATGTAATACTAAAAATGAATGAGAAGACAGCGTTCTTTGCTAGCCTGTCTACTTTCTTGACGTAAACACATGTAATGCGATTTTCTTTTACTCTGTTTTCCTACAGCACGGCTCAAATTCATGATCCTGCTCTTGCTGATCAGCAGCATAACTACTACTTACTTGTCTCGTTATTTGGTACCTTGTGAGTGTTACGAATTACACTTCAAAGAGCTAATTTGGGCCTGACATCCTAAAAATAGAAGCACAGGGCTATAGAAACACAGCAGGGCTTGCCTTTGCTCACTCTTATAATGACTTCATTTCTATGCATTGGAAGCAGCACTGATGGATTTTGATGTCTTGCTGCTTGTGAGGGCTCAGTCATCACATTTCTAGCGCTCATCATAGGGGTGAAGTATTCTGCTTGAAGGCAGCCATGTGACTTTTTAATGAGCATTCAGAAAGTGACATAATGACACGCCTCCTCAGTGCTTTTCACCTCAGCTGTCGGCCTTCTCCCTTTTATGGAATAAATATCCATTCCTGTTTAAATGTCACAGGCAGACTGAGTTTTTATGGCATGAAGAATTCAGGGTGATAGCAGAGATTATTCATTACTCCATTTATTAAGCTTGAAACTCAGACTGCAAACTTGGCACTTTTCAGCAAGATTAGTTCGAGTTTGTTTGTGGTTTGGAACAATTGCATCTCCACAATTACCTCTCTGTTTTAGCAGACCCACTTTAATTTTAACCATTTAAATTTGTGATTCATTATTTGCCTATTGTGGAACCAGTGATTCTAAATTGCCTAGAGTTGTGAATGTGAGTGCAAATGGTTGTCTGACTCTCTGTGTTAGCCCTGCGTCAGACTGGCGACCTGTCCAGGCTGCATCCTTCCCTCCCGCCCAATGGTAGCTGGGATAGGCTCAAGCTCCCCAACAACCCTGATAAGCATAAGCAGAAGAGAATGGCTGGATGGATATTTGACTGTTGTGAAAGTGTTATCTCAACCCCACATTTCCAGACACTCAGAGGAGGAAGTTTGGCCAAATGATGACTTGCGGGAAGTCTGGCTTACCTTTCTCTAATTATGAAACTTAAATGTCCCAATGCATTTTTCATCAAACAAGAACTGATACTGTGATGTTAGTCAATCTGTGTCGGTTTCTTAAGAGTAATAAATAATAGTCTTTAGTGGTAACTTTCCTACAAAATTTAATAGGAATATTTCTCTAACTGTAATTTGAAGTCATTTTTAGAAGAACTTTTGACAGAACGTGGCATTTTCCAGAGGCTACAGATGTGTTGTGGTGTCTGATATTTACTCTACCTTTTCTAGCCATCTAAAAGTGAAACACCATTACACTGCATGGTGGAATTAAAGTTGACATTTTTTTTCTCCTACTGGGAAAATATGCACTCCAGCACTTCTGAGGAGTTTGAATTGAGCATTTATGGTCAATTGTGCAGGTGTGCTGGGTACAGTTGGCCAAAGTTTGTGTATTTTTAACCATCACAAAATTTGCATTGAGTTGTTTATGGAGGCAGATTTCATTTCATTTTCTTTTTGCCATGTGTTACTTTATTATGGATCCTACAACCCATTCTCTGCGCATCTAGGACAATACGTATTTTATGGCGCATATAACAGTTACACTTTCATTACATCTGTTCAACTGCTTGTTAACATAAGTAAAAAATTAGCCAATCACATGACTGCAACTCATTGCATTTAGGCATGGTCAAGATGACCTGCTGAAGTTTAAACCAGATTCAGAATGGGCAAGAAAAGTGATTTAAGTGACATTTTTGGGTTTTTTTGTTTTTGTTTTCTTTTTTTCATTGTTGGTTCCAGACGGGCTGGTCTGAGTATTTCAGAAACTGCTGATCTTCTGGGATTTTCCCACAGAACCATATCTAGGGTTCACAGAGAATGGTCCAAAACAACAACAAAAAAAATTATCCAGGATGTGGTGGAACTGGAGATTCGCCTGATGGACATGCAGCCGGGAAATCTGCAGCAACTGTGTGATGCTATCATGTCAAATGGACCAAAATCTCTGAGGAATATGTTTCCAGCATGTTGTTGAGTCTGTGCCACAAAGAATTAAGACAGTTCTGAAATAGCCCAGAAGTAGCAGGGTGTACCTAACAAAGCCTTGCAGTGAAATTACGGAGGCTCACTCCCACCCAACCTCAAGTTCAAGAGGGAAGACGGTGTGTAATTAGGAAATTGAAGAAGACACATGGTGCAATACAGGCTAAATAATATGAAACAAGGCTCTTGTTCTTAAATGTCTGCACCATACTGTGCTATATTTTACTATTCCCTCCTTGTTTCTTCATTGCCCCGTTTGCCATTTCTTTGTATTTCTATAATCTTTATGTCGATTAGCTTTCTGCCCTATGTGTCTGTCTGCCTTTTTTGCGTCTCGCAGTGGGCCCCTCAGAAGTTCTTATCACGTATTTGGTCTAACACAGGTCCTCAGAGACCTGCTGCAATCAGCTAGAGCAGGAAGCCAACATGAGCCTGCTCTGCAGAGAGCATTATTCTGCACTCAACAATCATAACCTATTCTTCCCCTTTCCTGTTATCCCTCCCTCTCTCTTCCTCTCGTTCACCTCTCCCGACTGTTGTTGCTTTGAGTATTAGTATCAGTGTGAAATGTGCCCTTGTTGTGGAAGTTGAGAAGAAGGATGCATTTCCAGTGACTGATTTCTCTGAAAAGTAACCGCATGTAGAAAAACAAAGTGTTTTACTAATGCGCAGAAATGAGAAATTCTGTGGGAGGGAGAAGATCTAAGCAAATCAGGAGGGTTTGACTTCAGATAATGACAACTCGTTTACACTTTTCTGTTCTGAAGTTTTTTGTGAATAACAATACTCTGTGCACGTGCATCTTTAGCATAGGCTTGTCAGCAAGTACAGGCAACAAAGCATGTGCTATTTTTTTGTGACAGTATGTTGCTGATGGCTTTTTGTAACACTGAATAATGTCACATGACTATGATGATAACATGGGTTTCAAAGCCTCTGTTAATCTGCTGTAAAATGTATGACAGTCAACCACATCAATACCATCCTTGCATTATGTAGGTCCCTTTCTGTCTCTCTTTGTCCATTATCTTGTACCAAGTCTTAGCAGCAGATGCTATAAGTTGTGAAGTTTGCAAGGTGGATTCGGCATGGATCTGACTTGTTATTCAAACCTATCCTACAGATGTCAATAATCTGGGGAATTTTAAGGTGAAGTCAACACTTGGAACTCTTTGTCATGCTCCTCCAGCCCTTCCTGAACAGTTTTTATGGTGTGACAGGGTGTATTATCTTGCTAAAAGAGGTCGCTGCAATCAAGTAATGCTGGTGCCATAAAAGGGGTGTACTGTATGTGATTGCCAAAAATGTAAGATGCTGCATGTTAAAGTAAAATCCACATGAATGCCATGAACTAAGGTAAAAATATTGCTAAGAGTATCACCAACTTGCCGTTTTCCCCACAGTGAATAACGATGTGATCTTTTCTTAGCCTAAGCTATGCAAATGTTTCCCACCTTCCACATGATGTAAAAGAAATAATGCTTTTTCAGACCAGGCCACTTGCTTCCATTCCAGTTTCTGCCCCATTTGAGCTTACAGTGATTACGTGGATTCCTGTACGTAGCGGAATCATCTGGTAGGTGCAGTTCATATGGAGCTGTGTGCTGAGAGGGCATTTGTGCTTTAAAACAGTCTGCATGTTAATAAGCCTTTGAAAAACGTGCTAATTTTAATCATTCTCTCATTGCTTTGCATACACAGGCCTAAAGATGTAGATTCCACTTCTTTGTTATTTTGTTTGGTCATTGGGGATGCATGAAAAAACAACAACTGGGGGATTTATTATTAATTTAGTATATTTTGTTTTTATGAGTTTTTAAATCATGAAAACAGCGTTGTCACCTGTGGAAGAAATTGATTCTACATATAAATACTATATGCAACATTGTTATTTATTTTATGTAACTGAGTTGCATTGGATTGAACGGATTCTGCACTTTTTAAATAGATATTGAGTCAGATTGGGAGATCAGTGCTAATATCCATTTCTATTTACAAATGCTATTCTGTTTCTAGCAGTTGAGATGACTCTTTGATTGAGAGTCAGCTCAAACACACTTCACAAATTCCTTTCCACACAGAATGGATGAGATCTTGAATAGCAAACAGACAGACTTCACCTCGCAGATTTTGTAAATGTTTTATCCTGCACTACTTTGGAAAGTGAATTATAACCAAATATGGAGATAAAAATACACGAAATAAAAAAACCTTCACTCAAGACTTTTGGATGTTTTGCAGAATGAGCAGTGACATGATAGAGACTGTTTCCAGGGTCATTGGATTGCATTTGGCAGATTCTGTATTGTATTCCATGTGAGAGGAGGGTATAGATGTTTTCTAACCAGATAATTGATCAAATTCCAGTAAACAATGGTAATATGACAGGAATATGAGCGAGAGGAGACTAGCTTCACAAAATGCTTAATATTGAATTTACCAAAAAGTTGATTCTGTTCATCTGGACGTTGCGTTTTCAGTGGGAGAAATTTTTCATCACTCATCCCAGAGACTTCAGAGATGGTCTTTCCTTTTTCACATAAATGGCCTCCTTGACTCCCCGCTCAAACCAGGATTCCTCCCTGTCCAGGATGTGTACATCCTCATCATTGAAAGAGTGTCCACTGGCCTGTAGGTGTAAACAGACTGTGTAGTCCTGGCCTGATGAATTAGCTCTTCTGTGTTGTGCCATCTGCTTAGCCAGAGGTTTGTTTGGTTTCTCCGATGTATAACTCACGGCAATCCTCCTGGCACTTAACAGCGTACAGAGACCATCTCTGAATCGAGGAGAGGGCATCTTTCACCATCTTACAATGCTGTGATTGCAGCCATTCCCCAGCTCTCTGTGAATGGTACTCATGGTCTTTGATCAGTGGTTGTTGATCAATG
>VVHJ01045439.1:0-24390 GCA_015107715.1 Tylochromis polylepis
AGAGAGTTGGGGAATGGCTGCAATCACAGCATTGTAAGATGGTGACAGATGTACCCTTAGGCCCCCTCCTCCATTCAGAGATGGTCTTTCCCTTTTCACGTAAATGGCCTCCTTGACTCCCCGCTCAAACCAGCGTTCCTCCCTGTCCAGGATGTGTACGTCCTCATCACTGAAAGAGTGTCCACTGGCCTGTAGGTGTAAATAGACTGCAGAGTCCTGGCCTGACGAGGCAGCTCTTCTGTGTTGTGCCATCTGCTTCGTCAGAGGTTGTTTGGTTTCCCCGATGTATAAATCCTAGCAATCCTCCTGGCACTTAACAGCGTACACTATATTACTCTGTTTGTGTCGGGGGACCTGATCCTTGGGGTAGACCAATATTTGGTGCAGTGTGTGTTTAGAGAAAATACGTCTCAGCTGTTCTGATACTCCTGACACATAAGGGAGTCAGTGGGCTAGTTTCAGTCATTATGCAAATGTACTGTTTATAATGTTGGGGAAACCTGCAGTCAGCTGAGACTGAAGAAGTCACTTGGATGAGTGACTAAACGTTTCTCCCACTGAAAACGCTACGTCCAGATGAACAGAATCAACCTTTTGAGATTTCCTTACCTGGATGACTGAGCATGCATCAAGACATGTGTTATCCCATAGTGTGGAAGACCAGTGGTTACATCAACATGCCATTGTGGGATGCCAATCGGTGGACTAGGACATAACCCAGTGCCCGGATTTACACCAGACACAGTGCTGGGGTATTTCTTTGTTCAGTTAAGCAAACTTGTAACAGTATTTGTCAAATATCTCTCTATTTATCTGATATCTGCTTTCCTCCACGTTTGTGTGAAATATCAGAGATCAGACGCGGACAGGACACATTTTAGGAGAGGCTCATCAGCGCTCTGAAGCCCCAGAAAGGCAGATGGCTTACGCTCAGTCCTGCATCCTGCGGCTGCTCACGCACCTCGCCATGCTCCAGGGTGCCATAAAAAATCAGAGAGTGAGAATTTACCTGAATGTGGCGCTGCATATCTGTGGTTTTACAGGGTTGCATCATGTGATAATACTCCTGTTTTTTTCCTTTTTTATTTGTAGGAAGTCGGTAACTTGATCCACCCCACGCCGGATGATGTCTTTAAATTCCTGTGGCAACATCTTGAAAAGGACATGAAGGTTTTGGGGCAGACTCTGGATCAGAACATGGACAACACGGCGGTTACAGTTCATTTGATCCTGGCAAGATTCCCTACAGGTGATACTGACTCAACAATGATTTTTAACATGCTGCTTGTAATGGTCCTGTAGAATAAATGTGTTTTAATTGTGCTGAACGTTAACAAAGGTTCCCACAATACAAGACCCGATCTGTTCTCCAGACAAAGACGGCAGCAGTGGGAGAAGCTTGTATGTGATTCTGCCATCAACCCAGTGCTTCAAGTAAGGAATACATTGTTTTTTAAAGACACAAAAAGACACTTTGTGCTTCAGAGTGATAAAGTTTTTTTCTTCTGCCTGTTTTCAGGATTTGCAGAACAATCTGGCTGAAGCTCAGGGCAGAATTGGAGCTGATGATGGACTTGCTGGAAGCCCCTTGATGAATCTCCTCTTTGGGGATCCTGGGAAAATGCTGTCCCTCCCCTCTAACTGCCCTACACACCGCTCCTCCTTCTGGACTCTACCAGAGATCATGACAGTGGAGCGTTTTTCTCAGTTGGTGGGAGAAAAGCAGGGACGAAGTGCTTTACCGCTCCTCAGCTTGTTTCTTAAGAAGGTATCAGTCATCATCAGGCCGCTGTGCACCACATTTCACAGATTTTAAGTTAACAGATCAAGTATGGTGAGGATGGCACAGCTCTCCCCTAAATTTCACTGAAATCTGCTGAGGAGTGTCAGAGAAATTGTGCTCAATATCAGAAAAATTCAACTAAGAAGAAAATATCAGAGGTGAGCCTGAACGCTTGTCTGTCACAGTAGTTTAGCTGATGATCTGGCGAGGAGTGAATGTCAAGGCAGGTGGAACCAGAGAGGGCGATGCCTCCAGGGATCTATACACAAACAGAGACAAGATGTACACAGACACAGAGGGAGAGGACACAAGACCACAGCAAACAGCACCAGAGACAAAGGAGGACCAAGACCGCTTTTAATAAGACAGCAAAACAGTAGTTTGCTATATTGTGTCTGTGAGTAAGTGTTTGTTGAGTCAGCATGTCAGCATCAAGCTAAGAGTTAAAACAATGTGACTACGCTTCGAGGGCGTTGCATATTCAGCGGTTAGTTCTACACTGAATAAACAATGTCAGGCCTCCTGCTCCTGTTACTCTAAACTGTAAAGCCCTTGTACTCTTTGAGTCTCTTTGATTTATGGCTTTACTCAGACTCAGGCTTACACTAAGCAAACAGTGGAGAAGACTTTCAGATGAGAGGTGAAATCTAAAAAAGGCCAGTTACCTTCAGATCAAATGTTTAACACTACCGTGGCCCGGATGACTGAGAACCTACCTGGGAAAACAAACAGTGAATATTAATGCACATTGCATTAACAAGCTTTACACAGTATTTCCCATGTTTGCTGTTAGAGTGTTGAATCGTACCACTGATCTCTGTGCAAAGATCGGCGGTAAAGACCTGACAACATTACAGAGAGAAACCCAACAGTTGCCTTTGAGCAGCAGTTAGTGACAGTTGGGAGTGAAAAAACTGTGAACTGTGTGAACCAGCTTAAGGCGGGGCAAAAGCAGAAAAGAAAGCATATGCCAAAAAGTTAAGCACAGTAATAACAAGACCATACTTCTGCAAAGGCTGAAAATCTCCCCACACCATTAAGTCTCTGAATCCAAAAGCATATCTGGATATGGATGATTTTGTAATATTTTGTTGGAAACATGAGGATGATGTCTCTGAATGTGTCCTATTGGGCCAAGCCCGATATCCAGAGAAGCTTCGTGCATATCCATTTATTTATTTTGAGTCACATCATCCGGAATTGACTGTATAACCTCCTTGACTGGGGGGATAATAAAACTCTCTGAGGTTGGTGGAGCCATTAACTTGCAGAAGAAAAGCTGACGCTGGTTTTGTGTGTTTTTCCCAGATTCACTGTGTGCGGCAGTTACATCACCTCCCTGAGCTGGCTGCTTTACAGTCTGACCTGCTGAGGGTGTTTCCTCTGGCGTCATACTCCACACCGCAGACTATTGCGCAGAGGTTACAGCAGATACCAGCAGGTACATCAGCCTTTCCTCTGTGACTGATCAACACCAGCAGCAACATAACACACACACAAACACAAACTGAATTTTTGTGTCATCCTCACTAGGGTACCAGAAGAAGATGCTGAGTGAGAGAGTGGACAGATTCATCAGAGTGTGGAACTCCCTCAGAGCAGAGGTGGCAAACAACTGTAAGCATCTGCATGTCTGCTTTAACATTTAAACCCAAGCAATGAATCTCCATCTGATCATTATCAGTGTTTTATTTTATGTTATAAACTGAATGCATATCCACCAATATATACATATATATATAATACTTTATTAAGCAAAGTTAAAAAGTCTCATTTAGAGCAAACGTGAAGATGTAACTAGTTCCAGATATGCTTTACAATAGAAAAAGGATTTTAAAAGTGGCTTAAATATGTCATTGAATCAATGAACATTAAGACATGTGCAGTTAAACACACCAGCACAACGCTGATGTGAGTTTAATAAATGAGAACAGCTCAGTCACATGATTACTAAAAAGAAGTGAAATGACACTTGGAGTTTTTATTGAGTGTCAGAGCAGTCTTTCAGTTCCACCACTGCGTTTAATATAAACAGTGGGAACTCTTCAGTGTTTGGTGTCATAATATTTAGGTAAACGGTGGAAACATTACATTTTGACTTTTATTTTGGAAAATGAAAACCTCAGGTACAATTGTGTTCTTTGATGTCAACATGGTTTGGGTTTAGTGTTCATACTGCAAGAGTTCGAGTGTAACCGGATATTTGCCTACCTGATATTTTCTGGGCAGCATTTAGTAAAACTAGACGGATTGACTTATGAATGAGAAGGAGATTTCTGTCTGGGTAATCGTTTTTTCAAAATCATCACCCGGGCTCATTCTGACAGCTGTGAAGGAAAAACAGTCCAGTATTAGGAGACTTACCGTTTAGGCAGGCTGGTGGGGCCAAAGAACATCCAGCTCCAGAGAGTACTGGTGGCACTGCTTAATGCAAACAGTGTGAAGTCTTCAGTCTTCATATGATTCTGTTTAATGTGCACATATGGGACTCCTTCCAAATGAAATCGTTAGAGTAAAAATATACCAGATATATGTATTAAATGTGTTTCTTGGTAGAAAGATTCTGTTGTTTTGGGAAGATGTCAGAGTTATGTGTCACAAATAAATTAGACTTGGAAAAAGAAAACCTAAAGAAAGATGTTTGTAATTCAGCTGAGCTGCTGCATGTTGTTTCATTCTTCTGACTTCTGTGTATACAGCAGCAGACTTGGGTGTGGATGTGAACTTGTGTGAGAAGGAGGTGACGGCCGAGAGCTCTGGGGAGTTTCTGACTCCGAGCCGACACGGCCCGGGGTCCGTTCTCCAAACTCTGGTTGACTTCCTGTCGGGGACTCACAACAGCCTGGTGAGAGAGGCCAGGCGAATGAGCGGCAACGAGGACAGGTCAGTCCAACATCAGCTGCAGCGGCTCGTGGGCCACAAGGCTAAATCAAAGTGCTGTTTTCGTCTTCATCTTCCTCAGTTAAATAACTGTTCAAATACAGGTGAAGCATAATTGGCAAATGATCTTTTGTAGGCATCGCACTGAGCTGCATTAGAAATCTCAAATCTAACAAGATTGCAGATAAATATATATGATCAAATTGCTGCTAGATTTTGGACATTAGTATGAAAGTATTGCTGTTTACTTCGTGATTGGACCAGAATGATAAAAAACTACATTTTGTCACCAGTGCCTGATGTAACATCCTCTTAGACCTCCTCTGGCCTCTTTAACTGTTAGAATCCTCTCCTGTTTTTTCCTCAGTGAGTACAGCGTTCCTTTGGAGAGGATATCAGAAACCCAGCTGACACTGTGCCACCCAGAGAGAGAGCTGCTGCCCCTGGTTTTAGCCCATTGCCAGTACACCTTGAAGAAAGGGGGGGAGACTGACAGCAGCTATGACCTGCCAGTCATCCAGACCCAACTGGCACGCCGCTTTCTGGCTGGAAAACCACTTATCAAAGCGGTAATAATCTAAAATGCACGTGGATGTCAGGTGAAGCCAAACTGTCTGCTGACCTTTTGTCCTCTTTGGTCTAAATTAGGATGCCTCGAGGTACCTGAACCGACACCTGCAGGATTTCTCCATGGTTCTAACTGAAGTCAAAGGAAAAATTCGTCAGGTAAAACCATTTAAATTATGTGTGACCCTCTGATTTTGCACACTGCTGTTGTTATCTGGAACTGACAAATGCCAGCTGAGGAATGTTCTCACTAGTTCCTGTGGAGGATTTCTGTGAGGCCGCTTTGTTCAAGTTAAATTCCTCCCCTGACGTTCTGCTCCTCGGGCCTGCTGACAGCGTCTGTCTTGCAGGAACCGCTGAAGGGTTCGGTGAGCAGTGCCATGAAAACGGTGCTGCGCTCTTACACGGATGTTTGCGATGCTGTGTTTGTGGTGGAGATCGGCCTCCGATTCCTCGGGAAAACGGGCGGAGAGCCCCAGGGTCAGCTTTTGTCCTACCTCACTGATTCACTGCAGATGAGCCCGCAGATTTCAAGCACCGTAGCCAAGGTATAATGATGCAGATTTGCAGCTTTGTCCGCTATGCAAAGAATGTGATGATTATGTTGATCTCATTTTGTGAGCACTGCACTCTTACAGCACCCCTTCTTTATGTTTCTGTCTATGAAAACTGTGATTATTGGTTGAATTTTGACATAAATCTGTTCTGTGGAAGTCACATAAAAATGTCCATCATGCAGTCACTGGATATTTAACAGTCTTTGGTTTGCATGCATATTATTTACATAATGGTGAGTAGAATTACTGTTTTGAAATACTGCAGTACAGATTTGCTTGATTTCTCATACTGTGCATGTTTTACAGTTCTTCTTTTCATCCTGATAACATTTTTATGAATGAAAGAGAAACCTTGTGTGGCCTTTAGGAGCCATATAACTGTTATCATTTCTTAAGAATTTTTCCTCTTCTCTTTGTGATTTTCAAACATTTATTCTTGGTTTAACTTTGAAGGTTAATTCCTCATTTTTCTTTTCACATCCCTCCTTTGTTTCGTCTTTTGTTTTTGTCTCTGTGATTTTGTGTCACTGAGAATGTTTTGTTTCAACCAAAATCACACAGGGAGCATTTCAGAAATTGGTCTTTTCTTTCTTCTGCTTTTTTCATGCTCTTCTGGTCTGCTCTGTGCAGCTGGACCACAGCTTTAATCAAAAATGCACACTGTGGATGAAGAGCTAGTCTTCAAAATAAAGCAGGAAGTGAAGTGCAAAAATAAAATGACAGAAACAGTGACAAAAAAACAAACACATTTAGAGCTAAATTACATTACAAATGATGATGTTGACTATGCCAGTAACAACATTTCAAACAATTTTTGTAGTCATAAACATAAACACTTAAATCTGAAGTATACTTGGGCTGTGACTGAGAAGTGAAAACAACATTTCAAAGATCTTTTAAAACTTCTGTTTCTTTTCAGGGTCTTGGCCAAAGCAAACTGGAGCACAGCATATTCACCTGGCAGCTCCTGACTTGCTGGAAATCAGAGCTGATGCTGAACAGGAAGCAAGTGAGTGTGAAGAAAAACTTAAAATTCAAGGAATGTCCTCGGTGTGCTCGCTATGCAGTGTGCGGCCTCACCAGCACTCTTTAAAGAGCCACAAAACTCCACCCATGGTGACCACATAATTTGTTTTCGAGTCAGTACTTTTACTCGTGACCCCTGCTGGCTGCCAGGGACTGACCTCAAACCACACCATGGAGAGTGAATTTTTCATGGCTGTAATCTGTGGAAAGTGTGCCGTCTGACACGGCAGGCGCCCAGAATCTCACCCCAATAAAAACAAAGCGTAAAGAATTATTTTCTCTGGACAAACCTTGAAAAATGTCTGATACCTGAAATCAAGCTTCATCCAGAAGGCTACATCTAATTCATGATCATGTTGCAGGATCCGTTTCAGAAACTGCCGTCTGAGTTCCAGGAGAAGCTGCTGGAAGAGCAGAAGAAAGGCCTGAAGGCCTTCCTCGCTGTCACAGACGTCGACACCTTCTCTTTGGAGCTGCATGAAATTCTTCTGCTGAAGACGAGCAGCGCCGTGCCTGACCAGGCTTACCAACCACACTGGGAGTAAGAGCATACATATTACAAATGCACCATTTGTGAGATTAGCTGTTGTAGAAGATAACACACCAAATGGTAAAACAACACAAAAACATTTGCATTATTGACGTTTTTACAGCTGAGATTACTCAAAAGCTATTTTTGGACTTTCTTTTTTTCAAAAGTGTGCCTTTTGTTACTGTAAGATTACCACCCCAGTCTAAAGGAATCCATTGATTGTAGACAGCTTTAATCAGAGTAAAGTGTGGCGGTCTCCGCCTCTGGGATTTGGAGCCTTTTGACTTCAAGGAACAAGCCCGTGACCCCTCCAGGCAGCCATCTGTCAGAGGAAAGCAGCTTAAGTTGTGTCCCCTCAGCAACAGGTCATTTCTATTGAAGCAGCAGCAGCAGCAGCTGGGTGGGGAAGTGAATAGGAATGCTTAAGGATGACAACAATGGATGCAGTGCTAACAGTTGTTTTCTTCATGTCCCTCCCTCCCTGCTGTCTGCAGCATCAGGTCCACCTTAGAGAGCCATTTGGACGCGAAAGACCTTCCACCCCTGCCGGAGCTCGAGTCTTTACCAGAGGAGATCAGGCTGGGACAGGGCGCTGACGTGTGGAGGGCAGCTGTGGAGTTTAAAAGGAGATAGAGAGCAGAAATGTTTCTAGAGTTGGCTGCCACTAATTATTCATTCCACATTATTGGATAGGTTGTTATTAAATGTGCCTTTATATGATGCAAATATTGTAAATAATTACAGTTGTTAAATTTCTGTTAATTAATTGTGCCACGTGCAAACAGGGAACAAATTAATCAGTAAATGAAGATACCTAATATAGATGAGGTATTTCCCAGCACTTTCACAAACTTTATTTCAAACTTTCATCACGTACAGTGTGATTAGAAGCCATGACAATCACTCACACACAGTATGAAGCATCAAACGGACAACGAAAGTAAATCAGAGATAATAAAGAAATGGTAGCATGGAAACAAGCTCACTTAATTTTAAAGGTATTGCACACTTTTATTTCTTCTATTTTCCTGCAAAGAATGATACATTTTGGGTTTTAGTGTGAAATAAAATTAGACTGAAAAAAAAATTGTCTGCGTTTTTTAGTATGAGGTGATCAATTCTTAATCACCTCTTGGTGTGAACACTTTGCACATTCTTGCACTAACTGCACAGCTATTGAATTTTATATACAAATTATAGGCACATTTTAGCTTAACTTGAATTTCTGGCTTAATTTTCTTATTTTCTCATGCTCTTATGTGAACCAGAATGCTGAGGGTAACGTGTTATATTAGTCATCATAACCACAAGTACTTAGAAGGTAAATTTATAGTTAATTAAACTTAAGTTGACTGTTTTTTACTCTAATGAGAATTAAAGACATTTAATAAATGCTTATTAGTTGTTGAAGACTTTTTGCCAGATCTCTTTTATTGCCTTTCCAGTCAGCATTACTAACAAAGTTAGTAGCATGTAATGAATATAATGAATGCAGCCTTTATTCTGGAGCTGTATTCAAAGAAAACTTTATGTAATGCTAGATTAAGTTGGTTCGGCTCACTCTCAAAGCGTATGACGGCGGGTTATTTTCTAATAATTTGGATTTCCTTCACGCCTCTTTTTTTGCAATGTCAACCAAACCGTGGTTTGAGACGCGCCCCCCTCCAATCCCCCCCCACAAATATGCGTAGCAAATAGACGCTTCTGAACGACCAATCAGGTACAAGAATGAGGAAGCTTTATTTTGGTTTCCGCCAATCAGAGACGTCGAGGGGAGGCGACTGTCAGTGTTGCCACAGCGATGATGTTAAAGCGTTATATTTGTACTGTGAGTCAACGGACTACTTTCACTGGTTATCAGAGGATTGTGTTGGGGATTAACTGTCCGTGAGGCGTCCTCAGGCTCCCCAGCTATGGTGCCATCCAGCTTTTAAAGTAAGTACTTGACGCTGACGTTATTGCTTTTACGGCGGGCGTTTTTGGCAGGTTGATGGGAGAACATTCAAGGAGTGAACAGTTAGCTCTGACCAGACTTCAGTTAAATAACAGCCGTTTTTTATTTCTCTCCAGCTGAGCTACATCAGCGCTGCATTACAGATTTGATTTGCAAATCAGAAGCAGTGAATTGATAGATTATTGTGTTTTAATGCTTTTAAAGAGTAAAACAGACGTTTAGCCAACAGGGAGACCAAGCTTACGCAGCTGTAATAACTGCGTTAGCTTAGTGTAACTAACGTTAGCGTGCTGGAGGCTTGTTTTGCTTCAGTTTCTCATTTTTAGCGCCTAATGCAGACTTCTGTGTTTGAGAATGGACGTTTGGCTAATGTAGTTAACAAACGTACACCTGCCGGAGTGTCGGGAGCGAGCATGTTGTAGGAGAGCTGCTCGGAAAGGTAAACTTTCACGGTAGCTTCATGCCTCAAACAACGCTTTATTTATGGTTTAAGCTCCCAGATTTCGTGATAAAGATGCAGCGGGACCTGTCAGGTTTATGGGCCACATATGACCCTCTTTGATGTTAAGTGGGCCGAACCAGTCGAAATAAATAAAAGGTCCAAAAATAATTCAAGGTACTGATAATATCGCGTTATTCATAGCACGGCGGTTTAATTGGAGGTATTCAAAACTAACGTGACAGGTGTTATTCTTCATTTGCTGGGGGGCAGCTGACCGCAGGTGAAGAGTCTCAGGTGAGCACCTGTGGCAGGAAGCACAGGTTGATTGGAGGTTAATTAAAAGTTTGGGAGCATTACAGAAGATTTTCAGATTCCAAAGTTTGGGAATATTTTTCATAAAAATTAAGATAACTGAGCGACCTTGTTGTGGAAGGTGTTTTGATATTTTGACCTTCCTTCGGTCCAGTGGTTCTCAAACAGCGCAGGTGGGGAGCAGATATCCAACATAAAATTACTTAAGTAAAATTCAGCTTGCGTCTCTTTTTTTTTTTTTTTTTAACTGCTGATTTATTCATCCAGGAAGCAGGTAGATATGGTTGCTTTAAAGCAGTTACTGAAAGAGAAGAGAGCTGTGATAAACTCCAGCCCACTCATTTCTTTATATTTTGCTTCCAGTGACTCCGGATTTCTTGCCATTTTTAAAGTAGTTGTGAGCAATAGTTCTCCAGGCTTTCTGAAGGTCTTTCAAACTTTTTCTTCGGGAGTGCATTTCAGCCAGTGATGTCTGGGATTGTCAAAATTGATGGAATTATGCAGTAGCTTCTGGAAAAAGTCTGATGGCTTCAGTGGCTTAATTTTGCAGTAAAAGCATATGGAAAGAAAAACACGATAGAGAACTATCATGGATCGGTCTCCCCAGAGCCTGGACGTCAGCATTACTGAAGCAGTGTCAGATCATTTTGAGAGAGAAACAAAAGGCAGCGAACATCCAAAGAAGAGCTTTGAATGTCCTTTAAGAAACCTGGAGAACTATTCCTGAAGAGAGGAATGGAAGAGAGTTTAGGCTGTGCTTAACAATAAAGGCAATCTTTCCAAATATTAACTGTGCAAACTGTTTTTGCCTTTTATACTGGAGTTAAATGCACCTCTACATCATTCCCCTTTTTTTACTGTAATGATGTAAACTTAACTAATTAATGGCTCTCTGGACAAAAAACTTTGCTTGATTAAGAGCCTGAGATATCTAAGTGCTAGTTCAATAATATTTAACAATAGTAGTCAGTTTTTCTGCATTCAATCTGCTCAAATTAAAACTGTTAGATGTTAAGATTTTGGAAAGAAGCAACAGCAGTATTTTACTTCTTTGTGATCCAGACAACTTGTGAAGCGCTGTAAGTGTTTTTCTCCTGTGTGGTAATGTTGGAATAGGAGTGCATTTTAATTATAAAATTTATGTTATTAATGCAACCTTACCACTTTGCAAAGCTGTTGCAGTCGTCCACCCATAATCAGGATCATTCGTTAGTTTTTACACCTCTCTGTTTTTGAGCTTTTGTTAAAGTAGTGCGTGGTGTTGTTGTTGGTTACCACGGGAAACAAAGCAGTCACAGGAAAGAATGGCTGTTACTTCCTCTATTGTTGTGGTTTCACACATTGACTCCTCAGGGAAATGGCATGTGTGGCTGACCGTGTCGATTTAACTCTGTTCCAGGTTTTTAAAGGATGCATACAACACGCAGCCCTTCGTCCATCCCGTCAGGTGTCTCAGGAGACGCCCTGGATCTCAGCTTGTCAGGCTCCCAGCTGTCTATGTCCAAAAGGCCCAGCAGTGCGTCGCCGGGGAAATACTTCTCTCGCTCTGTGTCGGTCTCTGTGGCGGGTGACAGCAGAGGCAAACGCAACACTTTAGTGAGTCACAGATCATTAAATCAGAATGTAGGAATCTTGTTTCTGAATTCTTCACATAATGTCTGGAGTGCTCTTAATTCTGCAGAGCGACACCAGCTTTGGCAGCTCGCGATCCATCAAGAACTTGAGGCGGTCCAACAGCACCACGCAGGTCAACCAGCAGGCCAACGTCAGTTTAAGGTACAAGCATACACTCTCATAAACACCCGGGCCCTGTACAATGAAGCAAGTTCAACATATCCAAGATGTCTTTTACTTATCCGGCTGCACTTCTGCTGACATCAGCAATCAGGCTAAGCAGTCACGTGAATATGATTATTAACTTCGTAAATCATCCCAGCTTTTATCAATCTAGCTGTGAGCGTGTTCACATGAAAGGGACGATGTTGGCAGCATCTTACTGGCAGCAGAACGACTGATTTTAACAAAGGAAGATAAACTATTAGAAAAATATGTGGAGGTTAAACGCACAATACAGACTGAAAGCAACACAGATGCTGCAGGCAAAGCAGCAGAGTGTGAATGTGTGCAAGAGGGAAAGTATAATAAGTGCCGCGTGAATGTGTGTGGGCTTTACACAAAATTCAGTCTATTTGAAGCCAGGAAGAAAAGCTGAATTTGTAAATTAACACGCTTATCAGTATCACAGGTCTGTCATTAAGATAAAAACAGTTGCGTACTCTCTTAAATTAATGTTTAGATGTGCGTGACACAATTTTACTTTGTATTCTTTGATATGCGGCCCCAGTGATGTTGAACAGTCTGCGGGTGAAGAATAAATACAAAAGCAGAAGAAAAAGACGTCTGAGGGATCTTCCAGGAGTGGTGATGCTGTTTTCTGTAGAACTGATTAGGATTTTATACTTGATGATTTCTTATCTCAGTAATGCTGTGCTCCAGAGCAATGCACCCCAGTAAGAAGTGAACCACTTTTATAACACTGAAAACTGTGTTAAACCTGGAGTTACCTGGATAAGCTCCTGATCCTTATTACAAACCTCTGTAATAATAACCTAGCACACTGTGACTGTCCAACATTTGCAGCCCTGATTTTCTTTTTCCTTATCTCTGACATTGACACTCTGGCGTTTATACAGAACACTTTGTACTGAGACACATATTCTGCTAATCAGCCTGGGAAAGGCTGCTTTTAGGCTCTGTTAGACCATCAGGCATCCTTCCCCTAATGCACAAGCTTCTGAAATATGAAGGTCGTGTTTGTAGTCAGAAAAGAATGCGTACATCTTAGATAATGTGCAGTCTTGAAGCCGTGTGTGTGTGTGTCTCTTTCGCCTTTGCTCTTTAAACCAGAGTGCCTCTCTTCAGCGAGCAACAGCTGGCAGCCCTGACGCTCCAGCAGCTCGGACAATGAGAATTTTGGCGCGCTGGCTCCTGCATGATAAAGAGTGGAGGGGTGCCGGGTGGCTGTTGCTGGGGGTTGCAGGGTGCAGAGACTCGCTTTGTCCCTCATTAGAGGGGGGGGGGAGGGCTGGGACCTCTGGGGTCAGGTTACCCCGTTCCACCGGGAGACAGTGAAAGGAGAAGAAGTGTGCGTGCATGCTGTGGTTGTATTGTGTGGCAGCTGCCGCCCTCCCCTTCCTGCCTGCGAGGATGCAGAGCTGAGGGGCTTTAAATTTAAAGACATTCTAAACACTCCCCTCACCCTCCGAAAGTCTCCAGAGTCCTTTTCGGGCTGTCATTGGGTCACTCACCAGCCCTCTCCCTCTCGGCTGCTTCCTCCTCCTAAAGCAAAAAGTAGAGGAATGTGCAGCCTGAATAGTGTTGTCAGATTTCTTTTCATTGGGCCAGCTGGCTTCAGCCCCCTCCCTCGCAGACACACACGCTCGTTTATACACTTACACAGACGGAAACACCAGCAGAGGCTGGGCCAGACAGGAGGTCACCCTACATCTGTGCCTCACGACGGACAGCTTGGTGCATAAAGCTATTTGAAGGCTGCACGATGAGCCGTGGGATCAACATATGCATGCGTTTACATGGGATGCATAAGCCAGTCCATACTCCCCCCTCTCCCTCCAGCAGACGGTCAGCTGCTGCATATTGAATTCCAGCGCTTGGGGCTACAAGAGTAAGGATGAGACGCGTTTCTGCAGCTGTCATTACAACATTTATCACAGAAGCTCCCACTAAAAACCACAGCTCAAGTTTCTGCTTTGTGTCACTGCTAAGCCCCCATGCTGCACCCAGATAGTGCTTTCAACCACATTAAATGATGTTTTCAAGAATTTTTTTGGCTTACGGGTAACATTTCAGCTTTTTTAAAAAGTACGTTGAAACCAAATTGCAAAAAAACTAAACAAACAAAGCTGCAGGTAGTAGAACCTGAACCGCAGTTCAGTTCACAATTCTTGATCAGTCTTTAAACATTACAGCTCTCAACCGACTAACATGCTTAACCAGATATTAATAGCCTCACGTCATTATTTTAGGAAGATGAGTCTACGAGTCTATATTCATGTCAGATTTAACCCAAAATAAAAGAGTTCCCAAAGTGATTATTAAATATTTAACTGCTACAGAGCTTCCTAAGCAGCATGAGAGAACCTAACATTAATAACCTGAAACGTGCATGTTATCAGGCACACCTTGTTATCAGGCACACCTTGACAAAGTAATCCGGTAATGTAACACACAGTGGTCCGTATTCCCCATCATGCCTGTGGTGGACAGGGTAGGACTAATGTTCATGTTGGGTGAGGTGAGCTTAGATTTCTTTTGGTTAGAGACTGATAAAAATGGTTCTTTGCTCTAATTTGCACATTATCGCACTCCCGTAGCTACATTAATTTCTTTCTGCTGCACGAAACATGGCTAAGGACCGCCACAGTGAGACACTTTGAGAGTCCTGGCCTTACAGCGAGAAATAAATATGTACATATAACTTTTGAATTAGCTTGCACATGGTGGTTACTTGTCCATACGGTGAGTAGACTGCTGTACATCTGCCCCTGATTATATTAACTTTGACTCTTGTACGATCTACTGTACAAATATTAAGCGCCTTGAGGCGACTATTGTTGTGATTTGGCGCTATATAAATAAAATTGAATTGAATTGACTCACTGCTTAATGAGCTGATATTGGTAGCCCCTCCTCCACCACATGACCAGCATCAAGCTTGTGAATGTCCCTCAGAGTAACACCTGTTTCAGAGCTGCTGACCATCAGGTGTTTTGGAGCTGTACTTAGCCTTCTTTAAAATGTGAAGTAGACAGATGCACATTGTCAAACTGCGAGATAATAATGTGAAAAACTTGGGTACTAACACACGATTAGGACTCATTATGCTTTTTTTTATTTTGTCACAACAGAAGTAAAAGGAAAATGTAGTAACAGTAACATTAACAGTAATGCATCATGTTACAATGACAAAGTAATGTGAGCGCTGCTTCATAACACTCTCTTCTTAGTGGTAACTCCTGCCTGGTTTGTTTTCCTCAGTGAGGACCAGAGGGAGGACTACTTGGCCCTTTTTGACAGCAGCTCCGATGGACGCAAGAAATTGGCGAGCCTCAGCAAGACCTCGCCAGACAGAACCACATGGAACATCCTGGTATTTACCATCGACCTCACACCCACTCTGTCATCATATTTATTCAGTTTCTTCCACAGATGTGGTGGTGCAAGAGCTTGCAAGTGTTTGTATACGTGTGGCTCTTTTACGCCTCCTATTTACTGCAGCTCGCTGTAGGTTTCTCCTCTGCAAAAGTTGTATTTTGTCAAGTTTGCCAAGTGTTCCAACTGATGTATTTATACACTGCTGTAACTACACAACAGCCCGACGGGGATTCTTCTCTGAAGCATCCAAACATTTCCAGACAAGAAACGTTTGAATACTGAAGACGTGCTGCACACAAAGAGTGCTGATCAAAAGTTGATGAATGAGACGAAGCACTGCGACACACTAAAAAGACAAGCGCCTCATCAAAGGCTGGAGACCCTTGGATCTGGAAAAATAGTCGATACGTTATCGCTTAACAAGCAGCTGCATTCCAGTTATTTAGCAGCTACAGTGGCCAGTAACCATGGTTAACAAAGTCATTGTGTCTTTCCAATAATGCACACTTTCTAGATTGTCGTGTTTTGCGGTATTTCAGGGTGTAACGACTGTTTGTTGTCCACCGTTAAGGACGACCAGCCGAGAGCTTTCCCCCTGCACTCGAGCGCCCGCAGCACCAGCAGCGTGGACTCTCCCACCAGCCTGAAGAAACGAGAGCCTGGCATCGCTCTGGCTGCCAGCTTCACTGCCAACAACAGGTGGGCCTCGTCTCCCACACACAAACACACACAATAGTCCAGGTGTCTTCTTGCATTGCTGAATTCTCGATGTTTAGCCACTTCTCATGTTTCATACCTGTTGATCACAGCAGCTGATATTGTCCTCAGAAAATTCCACCCACACAGAATATTTCTTCCATGAAATATGTCAGGAGAAAAAATACTGCGTGGGCTGAGATTGTAGTGGGATAAGAATATGTCTTAGTTATTTTAATGCCTGCAGGAGGATAAAGTGAGGAAAGATGAGTTGATGAGAGTCTGATTGTCCTGTTTTGGTTTTGGTATTTTTGCCCAGGAGCAACAAGGGAGCTGTGGGTAACTCCGTCACCACCATCTTACACAACAACTACTCAGAGAAGCCGCTCACACCTAAGAGCTCCAACCAGAAGCCTTCCTTCAAGTATGTCCCGAAATCAAAGAGCTGCTCCCTCACACAGCTTCCGTGACAAATCGTAGATTATCTTCACGTTTCAGTTCACAGTATAAACATATTTAATTAAAACATTTACAGTCTGTTGTGCATCTCGATTAAATTGTGTTGTTTTTTATTTTCCGTTGTTCTTTTAGTAACATCCTGAAGGCCACGGCGAATGACGAGGTGTCACTGGAGAGCGGCTCCCTCACTAAGTCCCAGAAAAATTTCTCCACCACCTCCCCTGCCTCCAACAACAAATCCCCAGTGTCAGTTCAGCGCGGCAGCCCTGTCCTGCTGCGGAGGAGGGAGGTGACCGAGGAGGAGGCCGAAAGGTCAGGCCTACAGGACAGTGTTTCCACTGTGTGCGTGTTAGCTGCTCTGTTGTTTCTTAGTCTGGGTGACCTGTAACATTCTACTTCTAAGTAGTGGTAAAACTGACGTTTGCCAAAAAAACCCACAAGCACTTCTCTTGTGTATCTGCAGATTTATTCAGCAGGTGAATCATGCAGCGGTCACTATTCAGCGCTGGTACAGACGCCATGCCAAGAGGCGACACGCTAACCAGGCAGTGCTCAAACGCATTCTTGCCAGTAAAAGAAAGGTATCTGTGTGCCCCTGCAGGCTGTCTCACAGCTCCTCTTTTATGCTGCGTAATATTAACTGGGTTTGTCTTTCTCCTTGTTTTGCGGCTGCGCTGAAACAATCTGCGTCTCAACCGTCGAAGGAGTGGGAGGAGAGAACAGAGGAGGAAAGACGCCTGGAGCAGCAACAGAAGAAGGACGAAGACAGGAAACGTATTCGTGAGGAGAAGGCTCGTCTTGCCCGCCTCGCTGCCATCCAGGTGCTCGCCTCTGATTACACAGCAGTTTTTATTTTTGTGGTTCCATAAAGTTATGGGGCTGAAGCAGTACAGGCTCAGATAGCTTTAATCGTGGATGTTTTAGTCTGTAATGCAACTCTGAAACGTGTTTTGTTGGACCTTCGTACACATATGTAGTAAAGATTTTCATTTAAAAACTACAATAGCAACCACAGACTGTATATGAAAGATGGATGTAGCCACTGTGAGGTCACCCATTGGTTTAGGACTCTGTATTTTCAACATTAGTGTTTTTTGCTGTAAAGTTGGACATTTTAAAACTGGAGTCTGTGGACCGAGTTGTTTTTATAGTCAGCCTCAAGTGGCCATTATAGGAACTGCAGTTTTTGGCACTAACTTCATTTTTTCAGGCCTGCTGTTTGCTGGTGAGTGTTATGCAACTGTCTAAGACTAAGAAGTCAATAAGAGTATGCCCAAACCACAAGCAAGACCATGTCTATATACGAAAGGAGGCTTTGTGGATCCAAGTCTACTTTGTAAAGACACTGACTGTCATTTTGTGTCCGAGTGCTTCACAGTTTTATCATCAGCATTATGTTAATCTCCCTCTGCTGGTCTGTTACAGGAGCTGCAGCAGAAAAGAGCTCAAAAGGCTGCAGACACACAGCACGCAGCAGAGGCGGAGCCTGAAAACCTGAGGCAGACCGGTGTAGTAGGCCGAAAGAAACCGCCTAAGACATCCCCGACCAACAAAAGTCCAGCCTCGCCGAGCAACAACAGCCCGATGTCACCCACAGATGTTAAAACGAAGAACACAGGTCCACATTTCTTCTTGTTTCTCTTTACAATAGAATGTTTTTATATAGTGCTTTTCTACTAACATGTCTCATTCATACACACATTCATAAAAGCCCTTTTTCCTACACCTCAGTGCTTTCTATCAAACATTCACACTCTGATGAGCAGGCTTCAGTGTCTTGCCTAAAGATTGGCTTGCAGACTCAAGCAGCAGGGGTTGAACTGCCATCTTTCCAATTAGTAGATGGCCTGCTCCACCTGCTGCATCCCCCATAATTACTGTTAATGTGTTTGCAGCTCATTGTAGGACACAATGTCTCATTGTGTAGATTTCCTTTTCAGTTTTGAATAACAAATATTATGGAAAGTAATTTATAGTCAGTGGAAAATCTCATGTAGGAAACGCACTTCTTGCGTACATAAAATCATACAGCGTAGTAGAGTCCTGGTTGTTGTTATTAAACACTATAATACATATATTACAGCTAGCTACAATCTTGTCTGATTGCCAGAAGAGAGTTATGAATAAGCATGAATAATGTACCAATATAGTAATTGTTTGTTTCCACAGACTCCAATTTGAATTTTGTGGCAGACATAGGTGATCTGACCTTCAGAGCCATTTCCCCAGCTTTGTCCAATCACAGAGGCTCTCAGTGCTCCCAGGTACTTAAATCTACCTTTTATCCCTCGCTGCTTAGTTCTCCAGGTCATTGATTCTTTACGTCTTCTACGTAATGATATGTTAAACAAATGTTTCTGGTTTTGCAGGAGGACAGAGCAGAGGAAGATAATTCCCAGGAGCAGCATCAGACGAGTGAGAGGAAACCAATCCGTAAGGAGAAAGCTCGCCTGATCCGCCCCACTGCCACCAAAACAAACACATCTGATGTATGTGCTTTGTAGTAATCCCTTCTAAAGCATTTAAGTGATGTTTTAAATGAAAATATTATTTGTATAGTCATGATATAAAAGTCTCCCTTTCTTTAAAAGTTCTCCTTTGTCTCCCTCTGGTGGTGTGACACAGGGACTGCAGCAGAAAAAAGTGCAGCAGGTCACAGAGACGCAGCACACACTGGAAGCAGAGTTGGAAAACTCGAGGCAGACTGGTGTGGGGGGACGTAAAAAAACGCCCAAGATTTCCCTGACCAACAAAAGTCCCGCCTCACCGAGCAACAACAACAACAACAACCCGATGTCACCCACAAATGTTAAAACGAAGAACACAGGTCTGTGCTGTGTGTCTCGGTCCCAAAACACTTTATTAAAGACTAAAACGAAATCAAACTAAGTTGCAGTTAACATAAATAGTGTCTTTGTTTCCACAGACTCTAATTTAAATGTTGTGGCTGACTTGGGCGAGCTCAGCTTCAGAGCCGTTTCCCCAGCTCTGTCCAATCGCAGAGGTTCTCAATGTTCCCAGGTAAAAATGAAATTTTCCAATATTTCTTGTTTCACCAAGAAACATTTCCTGTTGGTAATTCTTGCATCTGGATCATATTTTAAGCACATTCGCTCTCTTTGTGCTCCAGGAGATCCTGCAGAGGTCGGTGAGCGTGGAGGACCAGAGGCAGGGAGCCTCGTCCAGCAGGGCTCAGTCTAAAACCACCCTCAACGAGCTGCTGGACACCCTGAAGCTGTTAGAGGAAGAACCGGAGAGGCTGTCAGAGCCGAAGTGCTACCGCAAAGAGAAATACGCCTGGATAGATGAGGTCAGCGCTCATTTACTTGTTATGTAGTACTAATCTTTATGGCTTTTTCTTGTAAGAAGTACTGTAAAGTAATGATGCTGTGGCTGTAATCTGTATGTCATTAAAGGACGGGGACTCCAACTCTTTGACCACTGATAACCTGGAGCGTCACGGCCAGCTGAGCCACCACCCTGCGCTGCCAGATGGGGGTGCCCTGCTCTCTGAGGCCAAGCTGCAGAGTATCATGAGCTTCCTGGATGAGATGGAGAAGTCCGAGCAGGAGAGGCCACGCTCTGTCACCTCAGGATCACACCGAGAGGTCAGAGTTTATTGGCTAAGGCACCACAATGTACTTCATTTAGCAAACTGACACAGATTTGAACTTTTCTGACCAGTTTGGGCTCTTAAAAGGTTTGATTTAGAATATTTAACAGTCTATGAACAAAACATATATTATGTTTAAGTAAAGGGAACCCAAGTAGGTATACTGGTTAAAAAATAACCTTTAGCTCCAGCTGAAATCTCTGTGGGCTGAGCATAAACATTTCACTGCACTGTGATTGTGTGCGTGGGTTTTTTCCCCATAATTGCTGAGGATCATCTAGTTAAGCCAGTCCTTTAAATTTGTGGCCAGATGTTCTGTAGGTCGGTTGACCCAGATCATGTTAATCCCGTTGTTGTGTTTTCTAAAAATAGAAGGTGACATGTCGGCTTTCCTGTGCTTTCAGGCTGTTTTGTCTGAGGAGGAGCTGGCCGGTGTCGAGCAGGCGTCAGCCACTGCTGCCGAAGTCACCGGCTCCATGATGAGGATCAAACTGGAGCTGGAGGAAAAGAAACGCACCATCAACATGCTGCAGACCGCTCTGGTAGGAGAGATTAACATTTGTTCCCGTTTTTAGGCTCTTTTACCTGCTTTAGATGGTCATGCTTACAGCTTGTGTCATGTCTGTCAGGCCCAGCAGAGGGAGCTGACAATAAGACACGTGAAGGAGACAGAGAGGGAGCTGAGCAGGAACTTCCAGCTCCAGAAGGAACAATATGAAGCCACCATCCAGAGACACCTCACCTTCATCGATCAGGTATGCGCTCGTTTCATCTTTCTTATTATGTGGTTCTTCTTCATATTTGCAGCTATAAAATAAATTGTTTTCATTTTTTGATTGAGTGATGTTCCAGATCTGTGCGATTTTATTGGCTTCTGCCCGAATATTTTCAAACCTTGTTTGTATAATCGGGCCAGTAAAGGTCGACGATGGCCCAGAAAATAAAAAGGCAATACAGCACACACACAAAGAGTTGGTAAACAAGATGGGCTTGTCTCGACAGTCTTCGTTGTTTGCCTGTTGAGTGTTTCGGTGGCTTTTCAAACATCACATCTTTTCCTTCAGTCTGAAAAATGTCTGGTGTCTCTTCAGCTCATCAATGATAAAAAGGCTCTGAGCGAGCGCTGTGAAGGAGTGGTGGGAGAACTGAAGCAGGTGGACCAGAAGTACACCAAGAAGATCGCACAAATGCAGGAGCAGCATGAAATGGTAAGAGAAGTCCCCGAGCACTTCTGCAGATACCTCCTGCCTCCGCTTTGCCTCCTGTGTGACTATGTCGTCCTTTCTTGCAGTGCTGCTTTTGTTTAATTTTCTCTTCTCTCTCTATTTCTCTTCCTTCTTCTTCTTTACTGTCTTTCCTTCCTTGTCTGTACATGTGTTTTGTTTCCCGCTTTTAGGTGTGGCAAATTCTCGGTCCCTTGTGCGAGGTAACTTTTTTTCCCCTCTTCTAACTTAGTCATCTTTGGAACAATCATTTCCTTCATTCTTCCATCATTTGTCATTTCATTTTTCCACACACTGTTTCTCTTGGCCAGTCTGTTTGCATGTGAGTCTTTTTCATTTATCTCTACATTCAGATGATAATGCTTACACGTCTCTATGTTATTTCAGTCTTTCTTTCCCAAAGATTTTAACCCTACTTTTCCTCTTAATAACTACCTTTCACCATCACTGTCCCAGTGTGAAAAGTCACCCTACTTTGTTTAGGAAGACAGATACTGTGCTGCTTGTGTATTAAAGCTCTTCATCATTTTGGTGGCACTTAACTTTGAGACCATAATTTTACCCTCTCCCCTTCCCGACTCCCTCGCTCAACAGGAGATCAAGAAGTTAAAAGACCTGATGAGTGCCACGGAGAAGATCCGACGCGAGAAATGGATCGATGAGAAAACCAAGAAGATCAAAGAGATCACAGTCAAAGGTAGCGCAGACAGAGCCTGGAAATCTGAGATTACAGCGGCTTTATCAAAGCGCTGTTTAAACACATGAGGGAAGGAGGAAGAATGCCACCCTGCTCCAGGAAAGCTCTTCCTTTTTATCAACAAGACTTTTGTTCACTTTGTTCACGTAAGGCTGCTAGGATAGACTAGAGCAGCAAGTCATATTTCAAGAAAGTAAACATTTCTGATTCCACGCTCTCAGACTCACATATCGCCTTTTAGTCATTCAGATTTCAAATGAGATCTGAAACTGGGTTTTCTGACAAAGGTATCAGATGGTATCATGGAATATATTTTCATTTAAATTCAACTCAGTTTTATTTATATCGCACCGAATCACAGCAACAGTCGCCTCAAAGCTCTTAATATTTAAGGTAAAGTCCCAACAATAATACAGAGAAACCCAAACAATCAGATGACCCTTATATGAGCAAGCACTTTGGCGACAGTGGGAAGGAAAAACTCCCTTTTAACTGGAAGAAACCTCCGGCAGAACCAGGCTCAGGGAGGGGCGGCCATCTGCTGTGACCGCTTGAGGCTGACGGGAGGGAGACAAGACGAACAGCATGTGTGGATATATTCATAGATCCATATATGTAAAAGCTCCGTTTAGGTTTATTTGTCTTAACACACCTTCAGCTTTTTTCCGTGCAGATTAAGTCTCAGACTTTTCACGTCCCTGAACTTTGCGGCTTAATGTCGCTAAGCACTTTGGAGATTCCTCCTGCTTAGCAACTGTTATGTCACACAAGCGCACGATGTGACAGCAAAAACATAAGCAAACAGTTTCATGAAAGCAGCACTTTAATAAATAATCTCAGTGTAAATGAACGCATTTGAGTTAATTCATGTTCTTGTTTTTATTTGAATCTGGGAATATAAATATTCTCTTTTGTTTTCTTTTATTAAGAGAAGTTGATGGGAGAATGGTAAATATTAGCTTTTAATGCCTTGCATCCCTATTTGTAACATCTTTTTCATTGGTGAGCTGTGCAGTGGTGCATTTCAGACAACTAGCTTTATGGAGGCTGATTAAAAAGGTAATACTGCTTTTAAGTAGATCATTTAATGTCAAGGAACCTGAAAGTGCACAAAAAATGGACTTAAAGTTGACAAAAAACCCTTTTCTAATAAAAACGTCTTGTTGTTTGCAGTTTCACACAGCCTGTGGTAAAATTATCTGCTGTCGGCTGGGTCTGAGGTGTGGCCTTTCACTTTGGTGTAGTCAGTAAGCCCCTCTGGAACAAAATGTTGCCCACAGCAGTATTATATGCTTGACAGTTGTTTATGTGGACAAATGCTGGTAAATAAACTAAGTAGTGTAAATACAGCAGTTATTCCATGTTTAGCTTTATATTCTGGGCAAAATGAACAACAGTTTCCAAAAGCTGACTGTGCTGTTCCACTGCTCTGTCTGCTGTGCGCCGCTTGTGAAAAGTCACAGGCAGTTCTCAGCCACAGCTGATGAGGTGTTTGTGCAGTGGCAGGCCTGAGGACATAGAACTGTTTGTGTTTCAGAGGCATTTCTCTCCTGCGTTTACTTCTACTTTTAATAACATGTTCGGGATTTTGCTTAAAGAAGTGAATGTTAAAAGTTTGTCCTGCGAGCTTTAAACATCGTGCTCACTCTGTCCATCTAGAGCATGAGCCTTTTTTCTTCCTCCTCCCCTCCTCTCAGGCCTGGAGCCTGAGATCCAGAAGCTGATCTCTAAACACAAACAGGAGCTGAAGAAGCTTCGGACGCTCCACGAGGCGGAGCTGCTGCAGGCGGACGACCGGGCAGCCCAGCGGTACGTCCGGCAGTGCGAGGAGCTCCGTCAGCAGCTGGAGAGGGAGAAGGAGGAGCAGTGCCAGAGAGAGCGGGAGCTAGCCAAACAGAGGTGGGCGTGTCACAGTGTACTCTGTCTACCTGTCCAAGGCTCTCTAGGCTCAAAGAAATGCACCAATAGAAACAGCTAACATCAGCATTGAACTGTCTTGTAATCAGTTTTTATGAACGCTTTTAATCACAAGATTAAAATTTCCAGCACACAATGGTTTATACAGTGCTTCCCAACCTTTAGGAGCCACGGCACATATTTCACATTAGGAAAAATCACACGGCACACCACCAAACAAAAACGTCACAAAAAGCATATTGATCATTTTTCCCCGCGCACCAGGCATAGCAGAATTGTCTCAGTTTGTCCCCAGTATACCTTTTTGCTTTCTTCTGACCACTACTCATGCTAGGGCCTTCATCTGGGTCGGAGTTTTCTCCAGGACCCAGGTCAGACTGACTACTTTTTCTTTTCAAATATTTATCTATTGCTATTACGCGCTGCGTTATCTCACTCGCAGCATGACTATTATGGAATTTCTTCTTCGTCTTCTTCTGTTTTACTGGCCGTTGGCAACCCATTTAATTAGAGCAGGTAGTTGTACTGCCCTCTAGCGGAAGAGAATGTAATTGTTC
>VVHJ01045443.1:0-17266 GCA_015107715.1 Tylochromis polylepis
AAGAAAAGGGACAGACAAAGAAGTGAGGAGAGAAAATGTGAAGTGAAAAATCTGGAGTGGAAAAAAAACAGGGGAGATAAAATAAGGCAAAAAGAAAAAAAAACAACATGTTGAGGAAGCAAGGAAGAGTTATTAAGAACAAGCTGTAGTGAGTAAAATACAGAGACAGAGAAAGACACAAATAGACATGTGAGGTTGAGTCACACTGGGAAGCTAGAAAAAGCTGAAAGCATACAGAACTACAGCAGGAACCACAGGGAGCATCACACACGCGCGCGCACAGAATCCCTATGCATATGTGATATAGCCATGCACTTCTTAAGTGTGGAATGACAAACCAAGGGCAAAGAGTACTTATGAAAGGCTCAAAGATAAAAGGAAGGAATAAGAAGAGATGGAGGTGGGGGGTTAAGAAGGTGAAACGCAATATGCTTAGAGAAATGAGCACTTAGTTTTGCATGCTTACTAGATGTATACAAAAAAACACAAGGGTACGCATGAAAAAAGGAGGTTATCTCTCTCCCTTTTTATCCATCTACCCTCTTTCTGAACCCCATTTCCTATTTATAACGTATGACATATGGAGATGGTGCGAGAGTGACACAATTACAAAGAAAGAGAGGAGGAGGAGGAGGAGGAGGAGGAGGAGACAGCGATCGTGGCCGTGGAGGGATAAAGAGAGTGAGACCACAGAGTATGTGCTCACTTAGAAACAGTACCAGCAGCCAGCTGGGGTGACATCAAACAGCGCAGTTCAGTGTGACGCACCATCACAAACATATTGTCACTAGAAAGCATCAGTGAGCAACAACAATTAGCGCTGTCGTCCCTGCTTTGCTTCTGACAGTGTTGATTCTTTCCACAGCAGTGTGTGTGGGATTCAGTGTATGCTATGTGTGTGCATTATATTCGGGGTACATTTAAAACACGGCACCAACATTCAGTTGCCTGTATCTGTTTGTGACCTGATTACTGTTAGTCCAAACAGACAAAACGTCACGATAAAATTAATTTAAAATCAATTCAATTCAGTTTTGTTTATATAGTGCCAAATCACAACAACAGTCACCTAAAGGCGCTTTATATTGTAAGGTAAAGACCCTACAATAATACAGAGAAAACCCCAACAATCAGACAATCCCCTATGAGCGAGCATTTGGTGACAGTGGGAAGGAAAAACTTCCTTTTCAACAGGAAGAAACCCCCAGGAGAACCAAGTTTAAGGTGTGGCAGCCATTTGCTGTGACCAGCTGGGGGTGATAAAGCTAAATCATCATACAGCATGTTAGGGAGGTGAAGTACAGGTGAACGAGAGACATAATGGGGCAGAAAGACACAAAAGAGAAACTAAAGATGTGAGTAGTACAGGCAGAAAGAACGTCACTGGTGATGTATTTCACTGGATTTAAAATAAAATAATGGCTATATGACTATGAAGGGCCCTGCAAATTCAATTATATAATTGAAAAAGCACTACTGGCAGCTCTGTGTCTCCCAAGCGGCACAGACTGCAAAACTGGATTTCCACCACAGAAGAGCTGTTGGACACAGCACTGCTGGGGAAGTTAACTGAGCACTGGCCATTTATAATGCTACATAGTGTGTGTTAAAGTCAGAACAACTGGTCAGACTTCAAACACACTGCTGCAGGCACGGGGAGAGAGGGAAATGATTTAGCCTGGCAAAATTAATGAACTTGAGCAGAAAGACATCATCTAGGCAGCTGAAGGTAAACTGTGGTTATTATATTTGTCTGGTTCCTAGTTCTTATTTCCTATTCTGTTTTATGTCATGTGAATTCTTCCAGGGTGTCTTTATATGATTAAATAAAGGTTAACGGTAACAGTAAGCTAATTCAGTGTTTCTTTTTTATATATAGCATTTTCAGGCTTTATTGCTAGGGAAAGAGTTGACAGGAAGATAGCAAGGAAGAATGACACACAGGAAAAGGTCGAGGGCAGAATGAAACCTTTTTGCATTTATTTGCCTCAATACTTTTTTGTTTTACCAGATTCAGTACACAACTACAATCAGAAGGTGGCAGCAACGCACCTAGACACTGTTTGGCAGCCACCATTAAACCAGAGATATAGAAGAGCATGCTGCTAACCAATGGGTGTGAGAGGTGGTGAGAATAGATGTTACTGTACAAATGAAACAAACGCACAAAGCCAAGCGTGGAACTCCAAATAATGGCTGTGTTTCGGGACATGGCCATACTTTCATGCTCATGTGTGGAAGCATGAAATTGGGAGACCAGAAACAACACCCAGCAGCACAAAATAGAGCAGGCATCATTGACAGCAACATTACATTGGAATGCTTCATGAAATGAGGACATGGGCTGGAGGTGGGTTCCAAAGCGGCTTTCAGATGCAGCAGCAGCAACTCTAGGCAGGTTAAGATAACCTAAACAGCACGCCCTTTAGATTTTCCTGATTAAATTATGACGTATACCAAAATAGTATTGCCTGTCTGAAGTACGCCTATGCTCAACCGTTAAAATATAATAGCAGTTACCTAACACCAAGTCTGAATAGACCCATGCTAAAACTCCAGAGACAACGCCACTATTTTTTTAGTATCCTGATCTTGATCATCTTATATGAAAAGCTTTAACATTTCATGGCTGAATGGTGATGCTAAAGTCCTCTCATCATTTCAAGCTGCATTTGAAGTTCCAGCCTTAGTAATAGCAAAGGGGATATGTTCATGTCCTGTTCCTCTGCATCTAAAAATGATATTCCCCAGAAAATAGCACGGTGTACTTGGACACCATGCTATTTAACAGTAATCAGAGAGGCGATAACTCTCTGCCCATCCCACAGGAACTGAAACGTAGTGTCACTCAGTGCAACATAACAAAACTAAAAAAGTTGTGTGTGTTTACTTTCTTTCTTTAAAAAGGAAAAAGAAAAAACCCTCCACCTCTTCCTGACTGTAGCAACACTTAGAGGTGCACTCTTATCTCAAGTTCAGTCACTTATTGCCCGTCAAGGTGTGCCAATTATTCTTCTCTTTCTCTCACTTGCACTTTCTTAGATTCAGAGTCAAAAAGATGACTGGTATCTGATGACTGCTTTTATCTTCCTGACTTCACTCACCAGATCTATTCAAAACACAAACACTTAGGCACAGAAGGTGGTAGAAAGAAAAGAAGCTCTTGAAACTGATTAGTGAGGGGAGGGCCCGCTGCAAATGATGAGATACACTCAATTAAACAGGATCGGGTTCTACTGTGCCCAGGGGAGCCATGCTAAACCAATAGGAAGAGAAACCCATGAGAAAGAAAAGATTTGTGGCATCAGTAGGATATGCCTGTGTGTGTGAGTGTGCGTGTGAGTGATAGAGAGTGTCATAAAGTTGACAGATACATCTGGATGTTTGGCAGCCTGTGTTATGTACATGTATGTGCGTTTTGGATGAGCTGCATCCCCGCCCCCCCCAAGAGACAGCGGACGCGATCATATGTTGATGACGCATCCTGATAGGTGTGATAAATGCTCCAACACGTCTGTGTCAAAGTGAAGGGTGATAATGTGTAATTTCTTGGAAGGGCCCCTCAGGGATGGCTGTTGTGATAGTCACAGTAAATGAGAAATGGATGGACAGCGTAAGAGGGAAAGAAAGAGAGGGAGGATCATGGGGGAACAGGGAATACCGGCAGATAAAAACAAATAGGGACTATTAGTCAAACAGACGGACACTTGCGCTGAGCTGATGAGTGGCCAGTCTGCTCGGCTCAGTGAATTCACATCAGCTCTGAATATTTACACATATAATGTAACTATGTCACCTATGTGACTTTATTTTAACCTTTTTAACAAGTACTGTATAGTTTATTTTTTCCATTTGAATGCTTTACTAAATTAGCATATTAATAAAGAATACAAAGTTTGTTTGACTCTAGTTTGGCTGTATTCTACTGAAAGAGCTGAAGTGAACTTTTAAAAGAGGCAAGAGATAGAGATAATAGAGTACAATGCAACTGACAGCTGATGATGATATGGCAAAAGGTGAAAATAATCTTTACTGTGAAAGGGTTTAGCATATTGGTTATTGGTTTAGCTCATGGTTTGCCTTTTCTGGATGAATCACAGCTTCTAACATAGGAGGTCAGTTGTCACTAGCTAGTCACTGTAGCAATACAGTAGGCAATGGATTGGTAAAAAGAATTAAGTCCAAATGCTGTCAAACATTATTGGTATCGTGGGGATAAAAGAAGCATAATCCAATCTTATTGGTCACCCTGTTTTATGAGGTAAATGCTTTATATAAACGTCCTATATATAAACTTTGCCAAAAACAGAGATGTGATATTTGTGGTAAAGAATGTGCTTGGCAAACAATTCTTACTTAGCTTAGCTTTTTTAAAAAAAGAAAAAAAAACATGTATTGGACTGGTATAGAAAGGATGGACATGACATGTGGGTCTAAAAGTGAAGCCAGTATGTACCGCCCTTAAAGCGGCATTTATAGCTCACTGGCTACTCTTCCTACACTGTTGGTCAAATTTTACAGAATGATCACCTAATGGGTCTTTACCCAGATTGTTCTCAAGGTCAAGATCGTGGTCATAAAGTCCTGGACTAGAGAGAGAGAACATTTTTCTCCCATTTTGGCTTCTCTTCATTGACTCCCTGTTAAATCTAGAACCAAAGTTCTTCTCCTCACATATGAGGTCTTGACTAATCAGCCCCCAGCTTATCTTAAAGACCTCATAGTACCATATTCCCTGAGAGAGCAGTTTCCTCTCAGATGGCAGGTTTGCTTGGTTCCTATGATATCTAAAAGTAGAATGGGAGGCAGAGCCTTCAGCTTTCAGCCTCCTCTTCTGTGGAACGAGCTCCCAGTTTGGATTTGGGAGACAGAAACCCTCTCTACTTTCAAGATTAGGCTTAAAGCGTTCCTTTTTAATAAAGCATATAGGTAAGGTTGGATCAGGTGACCCCGAATCCTCGCGTAGTTACGCTGTAATAGACCTCGTCTATTGCAGTCTCTTTGCATTTCTGCTGTTGTATTAGTGCTGGATTTGCTGCTATGCTAAAATAAGTCATTAGGTCTTTATTTGATGACATAATGAGTTTGCCCTCTAGCGGTAAAAATAAAAACAAGAGCTTTAATAACATGAAACAGATTTTTGTTTGACATTCTGTTCGGTAAAAGCTCATTCATTCAGCACAGTCCATCTGATGCAAATTCACCTGATTGGCATTTTGTATTTTCTGGCCTTTTAAAAAACTTTCATAAAAGCCACTTGACAACTGACTGAAAGCACAGAAGCAGCGCGGGAGAGAGAATGGCAGAGTAGCGTAAGTGGAACACATCAGGTAAATAGACCTGGTTTTCATACATATTTTTCCAAAAGGATCAAAAGGTGACGATTTTATTCTCTTGCCCTGGGAGCCAGTATGTTTAAAATCTATTACAGCTCGCGTCCTGTGGAGACCCACCAGCAATGGACCCACAACCTATTTCTGGTTCCAGCCTGAGTGGAATAAAGAGGTCAGCTCCCAGTGAAGCCGACAAGATAGGTCACATATTGTCTCTTCCAGCAAGTTGTTGTTTCGCCCCTCCAAAGGTAGAAATCTTGCCTTTTAAATCGTTCTTTTTATGCCCTTTTTGCTTCTTTTTGGTGATGATTTTGAGAACTATTCAGGCACCTCATACTGAGTGTTGGCTCTTCGCACTTTTATACTTCTTCATGACTTGGTCAACTGAAAACAGCTGTCTTCAGAGCCTTTAATATAAAAGATATTTCAGGCACACTTGCTCTTTATCGAGATAACTTGAGTGAGGCTGCATGTACAGAAGACTTGCTTTAATGGAAGATAAATACATCAGTTAGACAAATCATTAAGGGGAATGAAAAGCCTCTTTTTTACTTCACCTTCTGTTTAATTTAAGAAATGAGAATTTAATCTTCAGGCAAGCAAACCAAAAAAAAGAGGGGGTAGAATAGAAAACTGAAGAGTTAAAATGTAGATTGTAAAAAAAATCATACGGATGCTGTCAGGGGCACAAAAGCAACTGAAGAGACAGACAGACGGTTCCTTGACAGTGAGCCAGACAAACTGACAGGAGTTGAACTGCACAGCAGGAGGGGATCAGCCACTCATGGAGCCTCCACACAGAGAGAGGAAAGACATCTCCTGTAGTATACTCTGATCGAGGTGGAAATGAGTAACCAGTGGAGCCTGTCAGAGCAGATGGCTGAGAATCCATTAGCTAATAGCAGAGGAGCCTCCCAGCCAAACTAATGACGCCCTCATTACTACACTGCACGCGGTCCCCGCCCAGCCAATGGACTCTGGCTGGGCCTTTGTCTGAATTGAGGTGCACAAATACAGACAGGCAAGTGCATGCACACATATGCACACACACAACTATGCATCTGCAATACGTGCCTGCATGGTCACTTACAAAAATCATCAATGTAATGAAGGTATCACCTAACAAGACAAAAACGCAAGCATTGTTAACACACCCCTTCCATCCCTACACCCCTACACACATACTGTTACTTTACAATACGCCACATGCATTTCACAGCACGGATAAACGAGGGCAAAGCCAAGATGAAAAATGCAGTATCACCACCGCATAAATAATTCACCGTGTGTGTGCTCTGCATGTGTTAATACAGAGCTATACATCTATTTGTTATCACCTGTGTGTGTGTGTGTTTTTTTTCTTTTTTAAAGGCTCAGGCGTATGCTAATGGGAATGCAGACATGAGTACGCGACTTTTCCCCCAACAACCTTGTAACCAGACAGGCACGGAAACGGGGGCAGTTAGAAAGTAAGCAGATGCAGTGACAGAGCTGGTGTCTAAAATCTGTCTAACTCTATTGAGCATTCCGGTTTCAGCAGCGGCAAGAGGTATTTATATATATTTTATTGGTGCAATGAATTTTAAGAAGAGCTGACAGCTCTTAGGACCATCTCAGGGGGGCAAACAAGCTACAGCTGAACTGTTGTTGTATGCAGAGGCTGAAGATTTACCTTTTTGTTTAGCATTTTGCAGTCAAAGAGGAAAAGAAAAAAACCTTTCCCTCCAGGAATGCTTGCCTCAGTTGCTGATCTGGATCAATTTACCTTACTGTAGTTGATAATAATTGTTTCCACAGCAGAGAACAAGCCTGGTGATCCCATCGAATAGTGCCAGGTCAGCAGAGGTCAGCAAAGCAATGTTTAATAAGCCATTAGCAGCTTCTGAGGACAGAAACTAGGGCAGAGTCAGACATAATTTCATTCCCTGTTGTTTGAACAGAACCTGGTTCATTTGTAAGACCAGCAGAGTGTGGCTAGCTCAAGTTTAAAGGTGCTTGTTCACCTGTGTTTGTATTTGGAGGTGCAGACAGACAGGGAGATGACAGCACAGCTTGGGTTCAGCAGCTAATGCGGTTACAGCAACTGCCTGCTTTCCCCACACAAGATAGACCCTGCAGCCATCAAGCTGAACCCGCAGAGAGAGAGTTGACAGCTGCTTGCATGACTAATAATGCTTTGCAATGCAGGCTAATAGGCTTTTAAACAATTGCAACATTTTGGCTTACAAAAAAAAGAACAAAAATTGAGAAATTTGCCAACCAGTCTCTGCTATTAGTGAAAAACAGCTCCACATTGCCCCCAAAAAACCCAGAGAAATTTTTTTTTATGATTAGGTACAAAATGAGGAGATCTTTTCAAGTTTGCTTTTTCAAGTTTCATCTCCCCTTTGATACATTTTTGATCACAGCCAGATTCCCCCGTGGGCCGTTAGGCACACATTTTCCTGGTGTTAACCATTCATCTGCAGTCACTGAGCAGGTGTGCACAATTGTATACATGTCAATGCAAGTGTGTGTCTTTATATGTATGTGTGTGTGAAGGCAGTTCTGCTGTAGATAGTCTGACAGGAGAATAAAATTTCAGGTAAAAGGTCGACGAACAGGCATTGGTGCCTGTTGTCTCGGAGACTGTTCCTTGGTCTGTGAGATAATGATGGGGTGAGCTAGAACAGTTCGCTGGAGTGAAAATCTGGACAACAGATGATCAACAGCTGAAATTAGTTTTTGTTTCATTTGCATTTGGATATTTAAGGCAGAGGGTGTTTTAACTGACACGCTACTAAATCAACCCTTCCACGCAGCACGGGCTGGATTTTGTGGATGAGGAAGTATGAAGTTCTAGGGCTGTGCTCCAAGCCATCTGGTCCTTGTGTAACTGGAAGGAAAGCTGTGTCCTCAGCAGTAGGTCGAGTACATTCTCAGTGGCAACAGGGCTCTGCCAAGGCTGTCTTGTCACCAGTTCTGTTTGTGATTTTAATGCACGGGAGAGGAGTGTAGCATGTCCAATTTGTGACCTCTGCGCTCCATTACTGCCGCTTAATCATGATATAGTCTTGCTGAATTTGTGAGGCTTTTTAAATCAGGGTTGTGAATATGAAGCAGCACTTTAGAGATAAATAGTGGATTGTGGTTGGTTGGTTGGCATAGGGGTGGGTTTTTGCATTGAACAACCCCCCCTCCAAAAAAAAAACGTATCTTGGGGATTTGTTCACAAGTGACAATGAGCTGCAGCATGAGGTCACTGTTTTGCAGGAATATTCAGGCGGAGCTGAGGCTGAATAGGGAAACTCTCAGTTTACCCGTGGTTCTGTCACTTCTGGCAGTGCAGTTTGGGTGGTGACCAAAAGAGAAAGATCATGGATGAAAGCAGCTCTAATTTGCTTCTGTTACAGAATTTCTGGGCCTATCCTTCGGGCCGATTAAAAATCCTTAGCAGAATTCAAATGTCGGCTCTACTTTCAAACTTTGCAGTGAAGTGTGATATATGATGCAAGAACAGGAATGGCTTTTAAAAGTGTTGTTTTTTTTTTTTTTAACATTTGCACCTGTGTTACCTCACAATGCCATTCCATGGTGACAAAAATTGAGGCTTGCGTGGAAAAAGTGCCCGTACTGCAGTGGGGTGGGAGTGGACTACATAAGGCAAATTTACGCACGCCTTTGTGCTAGAATACTTGGTGACATGAATGTTATGATTCTTTTGATTATTGAAAACAAAATATGAAACACTTAGTGTCTGGCAGCCAAACACAAAGCTGTAAAATCCTGCATGGGAATAATGCAAACCCTTTTTCTGTGGTATCTTGCAAGCCTTTTGAATACATTGCTATTTTACTTGAAATGGATCTTTTGGATTGCATTTCATCATCTCACAGCTGTACCTCCACTAAATCATCCCCGTTATTAAACATTACTTATTATACATTAGGATATTATGAAGTGCACATCAACCTCAAAAGAGTAGATGATAAGGCTTAATTTTGAGAAGTGTCTTAATTTGGCAACATAAAGTTTTTTGTAAATCATATAAATTATATATTATTTTTCTTAATAACTGGCGTAAAATGATCAATTTTAGTGTCGGTAGCACAAATTTTTCACTGATGATAGACGACTTCAAAGCCATTAGCAGGTTTATCAACACAGTGACTGTAAATAAAATGAACCCATGAGAACACGAGGATCTAAGGCTGCTTCAGGTTAACTGCAAATTCTCAGTCTCATTGGGCAGGATATTTCCTGTTACTTTTATAAGAATAAAAGTGCTAGCAATATTCCTTCAGAAGGAATCCATTATTTTTTAGCAGCCCGTTTTTAGCAGCTCACTTAGGTCTAACTGAAACGATGGACAACACGTTAAAGAAGTCCAAAATGCTGAGTGCTATATGTTGAGATATTTTGCCAACTTTAGATTTCTACACATCACTATTAGCTTATTTCAATATGTTTGGTCTAATGAGGTAAAATTAGACCATGTCTTCCAGGAACAGCAGCTAATCCAAAGCTTCCTTCCTCATTATGGGACCACTCCCCTGTAGGACAACCAATTCAATTCAATTCAATTCAATTCAATTCAATTCAATTCAATTCAATTCAATTCAATTCAATTCAATTCAGTTGTCTCCCAAATCCAAACTGGGAGCTGGAGATGAAAGCTGAAGGCTCTGCCTCCTGTTCTACTTTTAGAAACACTAAGAACCACAAATAATTCAGCAGCCTGAGAGTAAAGTGCTCTATTTGGGTGATGTGGTACTATGAGGTCTTTAAGATAAGATTGGACCTGATTATTTAACATTATTCAGTCCAATCTGGTAGTGTCAAAACTTGCTGTAGGGGATTTTTCACCTCTCCTTTGGGGAAGGGGCCTGTGTAGGACATTAAGATATACATAGATAGATTGAGGCTCACCTCAGCACACCGCACTGGTTGTGGAACCAACCTCCTGGTGAGGAGATGAACGCCATCCCATTGTCGTGTTGCCCTGGATGAGAGTTAGCAAGCAGGACAGTTTTAGTCATGGCATCTAGGTTGGTACCTGGATTTTGGGGTTTTCCCCACTGAATGGGAGGATTGCATTCCTGCACCTGCCAAAAGAGCTCTGACTGGTGTTTACTCATGTGCTGAACACCAGTTCAGACTACCTGAACTTAATGGTCACAATGACAGAGAAACCTGGAAGGGTACCAGTGGGCCCTGAACCAACTGACTACAACCTGCCCAACCTATTAATAGAGCCAGGCTTCAACTAATGTGTCCTCTCATTGTAATTAGGAGAGGTAAATAGTCTAAATCTGCTTTATTTTCACTGCCATGATAAATTGCCTGTTAGAGTTTGTGAACACCCGTTACTACAGCTTACACATACTGATAAAGGATGGACTGTGTCTGCAACAAGTGTTTTAACACCATTATGCTGAAAAACAGATAGACTGACCTGTTCATCTGAAATGCTGAAGAAAGAACACAGTTTGTTTTTTTTTCCAGGAGATCATATCAAAGAGCAGGGGGCACACAGGCCAGCATCATAGCTGTCCTGCTTAGACAGCTGCCACCCTCCAGAGAGCACAGGGTAAGTAGCTTCTTACCCGGGAGCTAAGGAGAAGAGACACAGATGAGCAGGAAAGTGTGAGGGAGAGAGAGAGAGAGATGGAGACATACAAGGAGACTTAGAGAAGTATAAAGAAGGCTCTAAACAGTGACTAAAAATAAAAAAAAAGAATTAAGAGAAACAAAATAAGGAAGGCAAAGGGTGAATTATACAAGGTTGTCTGCTTTGGATGAATACGATTAGAATTTGCAGTGCAGACGAGCCAGGCAGACTGAGAAGGGCACTATGCCAGTAAAGCATGTCATGAAACATAAATCCATCACTTCCCATTCCCTGCCTCAGCGGACTTCAAAGACAGGCCTCAAATCATGCACCCATTCAACCATAGAGCCAGCTTGCATTGCAGCAGGAAGAATATAATATGCAGGTGAAATGTGTGTCTGTGTGTAGTGTATGCGGGCATCTACTAAGGCTGTCCCAGCATGCTGTGTATAAACCCTATTCTTGGCAGCGGTCTGAAAGTCTACACCGATCATCTGCAACATTAAAACCACCGGTGGGTGAAGTCGAAACCACTGATCCTGTTACAACGCAGCGTACTTGTGGGAAAAGTGTGTGCCACCATGACATATATGAGCAACCTAAACATTGGTGCGGACCAAAAACACCATGATGCCAGCCTCCGCCAGCAGGATAGAGGTCCCTGTCGCACCACATGGTCAGGAACAGCTCAAGCAGCGTGAAAAAGAGCCTGAGGTATTGACCTCGGATCTCAGTCTGCACTCGTGTGTCAGTGGGATGCAGTGGAACGATTGGCCAAAGTCCAGGGATATAAGGAAGGTGGTTTTATTATTGTACCTCATCATGCTCTAATTTCACATCATCTTGCTTAAAAACCGTTATACACTTTCCAGTTTTTCTCTTCAAATACTCGGAGTAACTGTTGCACATGTTTCACTTAGAGAGAAGCATCACACAGCAGCAAAACTCTGACAGCTATTGGTCATGTAAATTTTTTTGCCTTTTTTTTGTCTCACTCACTGAACGTTATGTTTGCTTGTGCGAGTACCTGAGGATGAGACAAACAAAGAAGTAGGTAGAGAGGCAGAATGCTTAAGTGGAAAAAAAATGCAGGACTCCTGGGCCACTATGTCAGTTTGTTCTCATCAAAACCTGCTCCATACAGCTCATGAGACACAGCAACGTGCACAGACACACAACGTGTGCACAAACAGACACACATACAAGGCACGGCTGTCATACTAGGCAAGCACAGATGATGGGCTTGTGGGAAGCAAATCCACCTCCGTTCTGTTCCAGCTCAAAGAGTAGTCAGAGAGCTCCCAAACCAGGCCAAAGTGTGCAGAAATAGGCTAGTTCTGGGACTAAAGTCTCTCGCATTGAACAGGTATTTCTTGTAAATGTGAACCATGCCCTTGTCCTGTCACCACCTGGCAACTAGTCAAAGATGATTGTGTGTATTTTAGAGTTTGTATTTGTGCATGCAGGCAAGAAGGGAACAAAACAAAAGATTGGGTTTAGGGCTGATTTTGAATACAGGATGACATTTAGCTTCAGTTAATGTGGCCTTAACATGGTGACCTTTTTTATACCACATTCTAGTGAACATGGAGCAGTTGTGTTGCTTTGTTCTTAATCTGCCGTTGTTTGCTCTGCTGTTTGGTTGAAACTCGGTGCTCTCTTTCTAGCACTTGATTTTTTTCTCCCAGTAGATGGCAACGAGGCAAGAAAACTGTTCAGCCTCATTATATTTGTGTGCCGTGTCTGTGTTTGCATGAGAATGTGTCTGTGGACAATAGACACACTGTTGTTTGGCTGAAGTTTTGCAAAAGTTAGGGAAGGACATATTACATATGTATGTATATGTGTATGTGTGTGTGTGTGTGTGTGGTGATTTTTGCTGAAGTTTCCAGGGAGCAGACTAGGTGTTCATGCCCAGGTGTAGACACAATCAGGATCTTGTTAAACATGTGCTGATTAGGAGGCATGCGCACCGTCATCAGCTCTTCCTGAAAACTCCACATACACTACTACACACTCTCCCGCACACTCAATCACACACATATATGAAGCAGAAAGAGCTCCCTGGTGAGTCAGCAGTAATCCTGCCCTTGCTCGGGTCCCGGACAATCCTGCATTTGAGGTAATCATCTCACATACATCCAAACAGACTCACATACACACCCACATTACGAACACTGATCCCAGACCAGTACTTGTTGCTTAAAGGAGCAGCATTGAAACTGATGGATCAACATCCGCTGCCGATCTATGTTCAGCTGAGGCTCCAGTCGCGCCAATAATGAAGCTCACATTTCCTGTTCAGAATCACTTTAATGACAGGGATTTTTTTTAGAGAAAAAAAGTGTAGAAATATGTCTGTTAAAAACCTAGTTAGAAATCTATTGAAAAAGTATGTAAATCAATAAAAAAAAGTCTTCAAGTCTTTAGCTTTGACATGAAAAAGCAAGTAGGGTATTTCTAATTGAATCCATCAGATTGATATGATGATATTGCATCTCTATCAGTGCAGAAGAACTCAATCTCATCTGCTGATTGCCTGAGCTCTTCACATAAAAGAAGCGGGGATGTTTCATTAAGGCTGTGATATTTCAACGAGATATACTTTAGAAATCAGTGCATATTCAGAACTGTGTACGAGGTAAAAATAGCATCCAGACAGAGTTCATTAAACACATACTTCCACTATAAAGACAAGGTCTTGTTACTGAGAAGTGCAACAGATGCACAAGTGATGCAGTGGTGAGGTATCCTCATAGCACTTGTTCTTAAATAAGAGACAATGCTTTGTCACTGACCTACATCAGCAGACTGGCTCTGCCTTAACAAGCCTGTGCTCTCGTAGTATTGATCCAGCCGGGTGGCTGGGAAGACAAATCAGGGCTCAGCAACACAATTGTTTCTGTTTGTCCAGCAACTTAAAAACACAAAGCATTTATAGCCTCAATTCCCCAAAAGTTGGGGCGCTGTGTAAAATGTAAATACAGACAGAATGCAGTGAATCTCATAAATACATACTTTATTCACAGTAAACATAGAAAATGTATCAAATGTTTACACTGTGAAAATGTACCATTATAAGAAAAAAAAAAGTTCATTTTGAATTTGATGGTAGCAATATGTCTCAAAAAAGTTGGGAAAGTTGTGTTTACCACTTTGTAACATCCCCTCATCTTTAAACAACAGTCTACAAACATCTGGGAACTGAGGAGACCGGCCGCTGGACCTTTGGGGGAGGAACGTTGCCCCATTCTTGTCTGATAGAGGATTTCAGCTGTTCAACAGTCCAGGGTCTTTGTCATAAGTTTATTTTCATGATGAACAAAAATGTTTTCAATTGGCGAAAGGTCCAAACTGCAGGCAGGCCAGTTCTGCACCTGGACTCTTCTACTATGACGCCATGGTGGTCTAATAGATGCATTCCTCTTTAGTCCAGAGAATGTGGCATCTGTGTTTTCCAAAAAGAATTTGAAATGTTGATTTGTGTGAGGTTTGGCCTTTCTGCATCATGTTCACATATGGCTTTTTCTTTGCATGATGGAGCTTTAACCTGAGTTTGTGAATGGCATAGTGAACTGTGTTCACAGACAGGGATTTCTGAAAATCTTCCTGAGCCCATGCAATGATTTCTGTGACAGAATCATGCATGTTTTTAATGTATTGCTACCTGATGGCCTGAAGACACGGGCATGCAATATTCCTTTTTGACTTTGTCCCTTACACAAACAGATTTCTCCAAATTTACGGATTCTTTTCATGATGGACTGTAGATGATGAGATATACAAAATCTTCACAATTTCGCACTGAGGGACATTATTCTAAAATCTTTCCACAATTTGTAGGCACAGGTTTGTTTTTATTTTGCAGATTAGTGAACCTCTGCCTATGTTTTCTTCTAAGAATCTCTGTCTGTCTAAGATGCTCTTTTTAAAGCCGTTCATATTATTGGCCTGTTGCAAATTAACCCAATTAGTTGCTAAATGTTCCTCCAGCTGTTTCTTTTTAGCGCCACTTACTTTTCCAGTTGTTCATTGCCCCCAATCCAACCTTCCTGAGATGTGTTGCTGCCATCTAATTATAAATGAGCTAATATTATTCATGAAATAGTCAAATGTCTCAGTTTAAACATTTGATATGTTTCCTGTGCTCCATTGTGAATGTGAATAAAATATAGGTCTCTGTTTTTATCTACATTTTACACAGAGTCCCAGCTTTTTTGGAATTGGGATTGTAGCACATAAACATAGTCAGTGTTTGACTTTCATATCTTTGTAATATTTAAAATTAAACATTTTTTAAAAAGCTTTGAATTCAAGTGTTTCCTTGTAAATTTCCAAATTGTTCTGCAATTAATCATCATCTTTATTTTTCATTGCCATTCTCACCCTTTTGCATGTATCAGACAAGAGCAAATGTATAAAAATGCTATTGGGCGTACTTACTTCATCCGACGGAGCCTCTAATTTAACTAAAAATAGTGCTAATCCTTTGCACGTGGAATACAAAAAAAAGCAGAGGTGGTAGATGGTGATTATACTTTATAATTATTATAAATGATACTTGTAAGCTAATGTAGCTTCTGTTGGCTCAAAATTAATTATACACAATAGTCGCAGTTTTCTCAGCTAATCAGTGCAAATCTTTAGTGGATTTCCAGAACAGGAGAGGGTTACAATGAAAGTGTCTAATACACTGACATTGTTGATAAAAAAAAAGAAATATTGTCTGATACAGTACTGTATATCCACCCAACAAATTAAAAAACATAAACAAGCGAGAGTAGTGGGTGTTGCACTGATTGACTGTAAGTGAACAGAGCGATGACAACCAAGTGATTTCCAATATTTCCAGGGTCATGGCCTTCCATGTTGTCCAACGCATATCATACGCATTGTTCTTCCTATTGCCCTACTTGCCCTACTAGACTTCAGGTTGAAATGAGCACATATACACTCATCTAAATGAATAAATTAACAAACACTTTTCATTCAGAGCTCAGCATCAAGTCAGTTAAACCTCTGGGATATTGATCTGGTCAGTTCAGTAGCAGAGGAGTTTTACTAATGAAATTAACAACAGGTTTTGGGGTTTTTTTTCACTAGGTTTGCATTTGGCTAGGGTCAGTGTCACTAGTGGTAGTATGAAGTGATACCTGAACTGTACAGAGGTTGCACAGGTAGTCCATCTCTTCCAGTATGACACATCAATACGTGCCATTGCCAAAAGGTTTGCTGTGTCTCCCATCGCAGTCTCAAGAGCGTGGAGGAGATACCAGAAGACAGGGAGTTACTCTTGGAGAGCTGGACAAGGCTGTAGAAGGTTCTTAGCCCAGCAGTAGGAGCGGCATCTGCTCCTTTGTAGAAGGAGGAACAGGATGAACACTGCCAGAGTTACAAAATGATCTCCATCAGGCCACTAGTGTGAATGTCTCTGACTAAACAATCAGAAACAGACTTCATGAGGGTGGCCTGAGGGCCTGACGTCCTGACGTCCTCTAGTGTGCCCTGTGCTCACTGCCTGGCACCGTGAAGACTGACTGGCATTTACCATAGAATACCAAAACTGAAGCCCTGTGCTTTGGTGGTGGGGCAGTGATGGTCTGGAGCTATCCATGGAGAAATGCACAGACCTCTACAGGCTAGGCATTATCTCATGTGGTGAGATAATGCTGGCAGTTCCAGGAGGATGAAGGACTGGTCCCCATGTTTGCCACCACGCTCGCCTGACCTAAATCCAGTAGAACACGTCTGGGAGATTAGGTTTTGGTCCATCTGATGCCCCCAGGTTGCACCTCTGACACTCCAGGAGCTCAATGATGCCCATGTCCAGATCTGAGAGTACCCCAACCCGCTGGAAATGAACAGAGGTTCCACACAGAAATGAAATCAGACAAGAGCTCAGGTGTCACTCGCGCAAGAGGGAGGACAGGGTCTTCAAAGCTCTGAGCCCCTCTGCGAGTCCTTTTATTGTATCTACTGGTCAACATTCGTGCGTAAATGGTTACATGTGTGGCAATAATTATCTGTAGCGTGCAGACATTCAAGGATAATGATGGAACAAACTGTGCATCTCAAGTTTAACAAGGACACTTTCGTAATCATATTTTCGTGAGTTTCAGCCGTCACGTTGCACAATCAAGGTTCCTTTTCCAACCTTCAAGTTGTACAACCAAGGCTTCTTTCTAACTTTAATAATGGCAATAAGCATATAACACTTTTTAACTCTAACATAATTCCCTCCTGTTTGACATTATTGAAGTTAACACAATGTGAGATTTTCCATACAGCATCACTTGTTCACCACATTTTCGATGCTGACTTCATTTACACATTAGTTGCATCA
>VVHJ01045446.1:0-13554 GCA_015107715.1 Tylochromis polylepis
GCATTTCAGTCATGTGATGCAGTCATGTGACCAATTCAACTAGATGGCGGACGGCATTGTACAGCAGTTGTTTTGTTTGCTCTCAATTTTGACAGCCATATTAAAGATTAATATCAGTTTGTACATGCTCCAGATAGCTTTTCTTCAAAGAAGAGAGAATGTAAAGTAATTAAGTAAATAAACGGCAGACGGAAATGACGCAGGTCGAATCGTCTTACGTTTCACGCATGCGCGGTACAGGAAACAATTGAAAACGATAGTGTGGACGTGGAGCGTTTTTAGACGAAAACGCCGTTTTCAAATTTATCCGGAGTAGTGTAAACGTAGTCTGATTCTGTGCATCTGTGTTTTCCCCAGCTGTGTCCACTTCCCCTAATTAGCCTTGTATGTATTTATAGCACTGTCTTCGTTTTGTTCCTTAAGTGCATCTGTTAACCTCCATGTTACTGCTTGTGAGTGTTTCCTTCTTGGTGTCTGGCTTCAGTTTGCAACTTTATTTATTGGACATTGTATTTTGGACTCTGCTCATCAGTGCATGCACTTGTTATTTTTCATCCAGGTCTACAGTATAAATAAAGGTTTGCTTTTTGTAAAGTATGCTGCCTAATGAGTCTGCATTTGAGTCCAAATTTACCAATTCATTAGAAGGTCTGCGACCGTTTACAGTCAGCTCTTGTCTTCAAAGAGACTTTGGTGCGTCAAGATGGCAATAAAACTGCTGTCAGACGGAATCAGTTTGCAAATGGGGTCAAGTTGGCAATTATATGCAATCTGTTTAAAACTGTGGTCTTAAGTATGATAAGTAGTTAAATCACAAGTCTGTTGCCGTCTACATACAAAGAAATTCATATTATTTACAGAGTCCAGCCAGAACTTTATAGATTTGAAAGCCCAGCAAACTGGCTTTTTATATAGGAATAAAAGCAGTTGAGTTGAGTTGCACTAATCAGGGAAGACTAGGATCTGGCAGTCTGTCTGTATACAGTACAAGATAACTATTACCAAAATCTTCACCAATCTGAAAGAGATCGCGGTCAACTGTCGATTGTTTGGAGGCAGATTGCCTTCCACCAGGCAAACTAAACTTCAATCTAAAGTTGGTTGACGCAACTATTTGCAATCACTAGGCAACCACCAGTTTTATCTAGTCAGAAGGTGGCTGCCATCCTGTTTTTACTGCAGGATGTCTGAGACACAGACAGCCAAAAGAAGATTTTGAAAGCTTGTTTTTGAGTCTTGGTGAAAGTAAAAAGCCACGCTAAAGTCACCCAACTTTACAGAAAAAAACAATGTAATTAAGAACTAATATGAATATACGATACATAGATGTCTGTCGTTGTGCTGCAGCTGTAATAATCCAAAGATCTCCGCAGCAATGCACCAGATGTTCCAGAAACAGTTTTCTGGTAGCTTGTAAAGCTAGAACCTTCAAGCTGCTGATTTTTTAAAATCATTTTACGCTTTTAATGGGCAGTGGAACGACAACATGAAAAATCAAAGAAAAAAAGATGGGGTCTGACATGCAGCAGAGATTCCTGGCAGGATACCAGCCGTTAGCATTCACGGCTGGCCACACGAAAGCAACCAGGGTGCTCCTCAGATGTCACTACTTAATGTTCGGAGAACTGGAGAAGAAAATCTAGCAGCAGGGTTTCCTGACAGCAAAAAAAAAGCTTTAAAAAAACTCTAGAGATGAATGCAAAACGAGCTCCATGGCATGATGCAGCTGAGAGTGAAAAAATATTTGGTGTTTTGGGCAAACCAACTCTCGAACACTTTCAGAGGATTACAGTTTCACATTGAGCGGCATCGGTGTGTGAAATATGTTGTCTGTTCACCACAAAGACTCAAATATTTTTAGGAGCTGCAAATTTCACAAAAAAAACCCAAAGCATTGCATTCACACCCCCAACGGCTTCAGACATGCTTCAGAGAAATGTGGGAGTGGTGCTCGTGGTGTGGGTGTTGTGGGTGGGTGTAGGAGAGGGGGGGAGGTTCCTCTTTGAGTGCTCTGAGTGCTGCTGTTGCAGCTGCTGAATTTCTCACAGTAGCAATTTCAAGGACGCCAATATGAATTACACATAGGGAGACCACGCAGGGTAAAATCTCTAATCCACACAATCCCGGCCTCCTCAGCTAATTCCATATCTGCAGCAGTCCCCCCCCAAAAAAGAAAAGTGTCACACACCCATGCATGCCATTCGCCTGCATTCCCTTATCCTCTCACCCTCTCTTTCGCACAATATCTGGTGAGCCCCTGATCTGTGATTTGCATGAGCAGTAATTAGGAGGTTTGGGATTAAAGGCACTACATTATGCTTGACTGAGGAGGCAGCACAGTGGGAGGCGTTATTTAGTCGACAAGTGCCATTCAGATAATAAAGCAATGAATAACAATTGCTCCACGACGCATTTTCCTGACACTTCAACGAGGATATTTTACAAGCTGATAAAGGTTGGAACCACAAGACAAAAGGGAACCAGGCTTCTGCAGTTATCGGGGAGCTGGCTGGCACTGCGGCGGGATTTTTGATGTGCGTGAGGAGGCTGATACCAGAGCTCGACTGTTACGAGTGTGTGAACCAGCAGCCTGTCTGTATTTGCTCCATCCTTCACCCCGCTCCTATCCCACAAGGCCTCGGCGCCTTTCCCTCGCGCTGGCGTCTTATCAGGGGACAGCTCGTCAGGGACACACGTGCCATCGTTCTGACACTGACCGTGGGTCATTGAAATGCAAACAGAGAACACAGTAAACCAAATGGGGTCGAAGAGCAGCAAATATTTGGCCAAGACTTTTTTTCTTTCACTGATGGAGCCGGTCTGTTTATGGTCGATGAAACAAGGTTAGAGCAGATGGCCATTCGGCGCGCCAAGCCTTCATTTGAACTGTCCGCAAATCAAATAAAAGCAGGCAAAGATACTTGTGGAAAGAAGAAAGGAAGGGCTGAGGCTGACCATTCAATCTCCTCTCATTAAAAAACTGAACAAAGGGAAGGCCAGAAGAAGAATGTGGACAAGATGACTCATCTTCACATAAGTGAGTTTACAGGATAGCTTTCCACCAGTGAAGCCACATATTACTCAGTGAAACTCGGTGATGAGCAGAAGTGTGAGTGTGACTGACCCTCTGAGAGTCACTCAAGCTGAGCCAGGTTAACTACAGGGGAGTAGCTCCATCTACCTACCAAAACCAAAAGAGAAGCAGGAGTTCTCAGATTTATGTATTTATTCATTTGTTTCTATTTAGACATGTTTCTCTGATGCAGCAACGGCCACTTACCTGAGCTGCTAGTAAACATTTTACAGTTCCTGTATCCAGCGATCTCGGTACAGTCACAAAGAACCTCTAAACAAATATTTGAATATGCTGATCTGTAGACAAGAGAAGCTCTCTGGCTTACGTTCGAGTCCGAGCTCAGGTCGTGTCTGAGCAGGCTTTGATGACATGCAAGTAAACAGTCCGTGTGGAGAGGAAAAGAGGGAACGCGCTTGTCGAAACACGATCTCAGAACCATCGATGGATATCTGCCGGCTGCAAAATGCTGGCAGTTGCGGACGCAGGTCAAATCAGCAGACTTAGACGCAGAGCTCCAGGATCAGTCAGCAAATAATTATGTCACCTGCATTACACAAGCTGTACAATTATCTGCACATTTCACAGAAAACATCAAACAAACATTTTCAGGCACGCTTTCACAACACAGATCACCTGATCTTACTTCACACAGGATATAAAAATAGAGCAGCAGCTTTTGTAGGGTGGAGAGAGTGTGCATATTATCCTTTGAAGCTGTAGCGCAAAAGGTGCAAAGGCCTTTGTGCCGATAGTGTATGTAAGCTAACCTCAACTCACTGTTCGCCTTCAGCTACATGGCAGCCCATCTGTGCGGCGCTGCTGAGGAACAAAAAGTAATCTGAGTACTGGTCTCAATTCACTTTTTACATGCAGTACAGAAACGTACCTTACTTTATTTTTTAGGTAAACACAGCTAACAAATATCAACCTCTATATTCCAGCTTCTGCAGAGGGAGTGAAAAATGAATGAAGAACATGGACAATATGCACTCACTGGCCACTTTATTAGGTACACCTGTTCAACTCAAACAACTAATCAGTTAACTCCATGGAAGAAACTCAGTGCATTAAAGCATGCAGTCATGGTCAAGGCGACCTGCTGAAGTTCAAACCGAGCATCAGAATGGGGAAGAAAGGTGATTGTGAAAGTGAATATGAATGTGGCAGAGTATTCCGGAAACTGCTCATCTGCTGGGATTTTCCCACACAACCATCCCTAAGGTTTACAGCAGATATTCAGAAAATGGGTGAAAATGCGGCGTTAATATCAGAGGACAACGGTCAGACTGCTTCAAGCTGAAGGCAACAGTAACTCCAATAACCATCTGTTACAATTAAGGAATGCAGAAAAGCATCTCTCAACACATGACGTGTTAAACCATGAAGACGATGGGCTACAGCAGCAGAAGACCACACCGGGTCTGTTCAGTTTGTTTGACAGTTAACAAACACCTAGGTGTACCTAATAAGGTAGACAGTTCATGAAAAAGGAAAGAAGATCCTGGAGAAACATATATAAATAAATCCTGTGAAATTCTTAAGCTAATGTTTGAGAGACACAGGATTAGATTTCAGGGTGGAATAGAGGGGATTTGTCCCCTTCCAAGTATTTAGAACACATTTGTTTACGCGATGGCCTTTTTTACTCCCAAAACATGAACTGAAATTATGACTTCATACAATCTCTGCATCTTTTGTAGTTAATTTAAAATTCCTTTCCACACACAAGCACAAAACCACACACATATAGTCTCGGTCCACAACAGGACAGCGTCCCCTCCTCACTGAGCCAAAAGAAAAAGAGACGATGAGGGTCACACATTAGTGTGGAAGAGGATTAGGGCCTAAGAAAAAAGGAAAGTCTATTGTGTTTTTATGCATTTGTTTTATTCTAAATTTTGAGAAAACCCACCCCACAAAAGACACCCCCCCACACCTTTTTTTAAAGTGGCCCTAATCCTCTTCAGCACATTAGGACAAAGCTAAGCGAGTCACTAACTGACTAACAAATCCACATGATTCCTGAAAATCATTCCCAAACACGGGTATAAATGTGTGACATCTCCTGAAAGAGAGACGAGTTTTGAGCGGATTGCTAAATTAAAATATTTCATCCTCAAACAGCTGAACAGATAACAGACGTACATTTGAGCTGGTTACCTCCTTGGCTCGTTTCACTCTGACTCTCTCATCTGGAACCAGGCAAACATCAGAGAACAGAAGGGTGAATCGTGTTTATATAGGTGTGCCAACTCAACTGGGATAAAAATAAATGAAGACAATAATTATGTGAAAGAAGTTCATAATTCCTTACTGAACCCTACTAAATAAAGATGTCTGTCTTAAAGTGATGCAGAAAAGGTACAAATTGGTACGTTAAGTTCACTAGAATGCAGGAAATTGTCCTTGCATAGCACTTTTCTACTCTATTTGAGCTTTTTTAGTGCTTTCTATTTAACAGCACTGGGACTGGAGAAGCCAGGGATCAAACCACCAACCGATTAGTAGGTGACCCGAACCGCAGCCATCCCAGTGACTGCCCCCAGTGGATGGGACTGAATGGTCTACAAGTTATAGTAAGTAAGCACCAAGTTATTTTCTTTAGTTATAGTATTAAAATCAGCTGGAGTACTTAACAGTGAATCAAACAGGCAGCTCATGCAAAGGAAGCACAAAAAGCCTTTCTTCCTCCTCTCACGTGTTTCCTTTGATTTAAACAACAAACGCTGTTTGTGTTTGTCTTATGATTCTTTTTACATACATCATTCTCGAAATTTCCTACATAAATAAATTACCGTATATCATCATGGGGATTTTTTTCTCTCTCTTTTTACGCCCACTGACTCCATCCTCCCACTGACTGATGCTACGTCGCTGTTTTCAGGAGAGACTGAATTCAGCTCCATTAACCGTGGAGATTTCTCTGCTATAGAAACTCACGGTTGAAGTGTGACTGCGGGCTGCTGTTGGGGAAAGAAAATGACATGAATGAACACAGAGTTTAAGATCGTTTCAGCGACACTTCAGCATCCACATGTTTAAAAAAAAGTACTTCAGATGAGGATTAAGGTGTGTTTTATCAACGCAAGTGAAGCACTGAAAAAATGTAAGGTTATTTTGTTGCTGCTTATTTTTTTTAAACAGATGTTCAGGAAAGCAAAAACAGAATCATCTGTGTAGCACTTTATAGATCAAACAAAATGCTCTTCCTAAGAATAAAAAATGCATAAAGACACGAAACACAGGCTACAGAAATAAATAAAAATAATTCAACCCTGCTCTTTTATTTCACTGAATCTTTAAAACATGCCATCTACATCACTGGCAGTGCATCTCTGCCTCCTCTGTAGACCTGTAAGCAGCCGGTGTGAACAATTCCCAGGGCTGAGTTATCATGCTTTCCCTTATTTTCTGTTCAGACAATACACACTGCCACAGCGGTGGATGCTTCAATTCAGGGTCGCCAGTAGTGGTGGTGGGGCTGAAGCCTATCCTACCTGTCATAGGGTGAGATGTACAAGTAATCCCTGTTCTAGACTGCTCTACACCACTGATAGTGTTTTTTGTTTGTTTTTTTCCCCTCATTGCTCTATATGATGTCAGAGAGCTGGGATGTGGTCATCTCAAGAGAAGTTTATGGCTCACTGGTGGTAGCACATTGGCAGTCTGTGCAGAGAGTGTCTGTTATTAGATCGGGGCATCGTCAAAAATATGCCAGCTTCTCTTGTTCTTTTGTTGGACAGGTGATGTGAAACCAAGTGTTAAAAACAATGAAAAGTAAATGTTTAAATGTTTTTTTCCTGTTTCGGCCCCACTTGTCAGCCAGTCAGCATTCGACTGCCACGCAATATCGAGCAATGGCAGACTGCACTAGAACACATTTGTGTAGGTTGAAAACCCATCCACACAATTAAGCATGAGGCACGGAGCTCTGACTGTGAGCTCAGAAGCCCCGCCCAGCTGCTGTTCAAATCTTCTGCTTGTGAGGGGCAGCCAGTCAGAACTTGCCACAAAGGTAAAGGGGCTCAAACAGCTTTTTTCAGGCAGAGGGTGAACTGAGCTGCTGCACAAGAAAAGTTGAGTATAAGATACAAAAGGAGTACTCTGAACTGTGAGTCATGCAAAGTACAAGAATAGATTATGGAGCTGGAAATGGGGGGGAATGGGTTCTCTTTAAATTGCTCAGAAAACACTTTTCCATAAACAGTGGTCAAACTTCACCTGCTGAGGCAGGCAGTGTTTTGAATGAAAGCTCTGGGGCGGCTACTGAATGGACCTTATGCTTAGGTTTCCCATTAACTGTAACTCTCACCCCATAAACCTTTCTGTTTGTGGACTATGCACATACAAACTGAAACCAGCCTGTTTTGTTTGTTTTAGGCAGGGAAAATGACCATGAGGTCATCGGGCTGTAACATATTCTCTGTCATAACATCCCGCCTGGAGAGATCTGCTCTGATTCGACTCCGCTCTCCTCGGGAAATGATGCTTTTGACATTTATAGCTGTGGCACATCCGTCCCTGACGCACTTGTTGTTTGCTCTTTGTTTTATTGAGCGTGATGAGTCAGTCTTTCCCATGTGCTGTCCGGCATGGCAGACTCTGTTACCACGGCAATTTATCCTCCAGACAGCACCCGCAGCACGATTGATCAAGCAGTCGATGTGACCTGACGGTGGCACAGATTTTACAATACTTTTTTTATTTTACAGATCTGGATGAGGCTCTGCAGCAGAACGGCTCAGAGTGATGAGATGTGCAGAGACAAACATTAACGCTGCTTTTGACAGCAGCACATCACCTGTGTCACGTTTCGTAAAGTCATCATCTGCACAGATCTCTCGACAAAGATCAGAATGGCTAAAAAGTGCATGACCTTTTCCTAGTTTAGACCACAACAAACACAGGAAGTTAAACGGCTTCCTCTTGTCCTGACCTTTTAAATTCAGTAGAAACATTTACACTTAACCTATACTGACCCCCCACTTCTTTCCTTTCTGCGCCCAATAAACTTCTTGCTGTAATTTTCTTGAACAAACATGTCTGCATCACTACAGAAATTTTTAACCGATTGCATTCTGATTAGAAATCCAGCAAGTGCCTTCGATGACGGGAAGTCGTGACTAAGCGAAGCATGTAGGAGCTGTAACACTGGTGTTAAATCACCGTAAGGTCATTTTTGATCCGCGCTCTGCTTCTTTCAAAGGTGCAAATCTCTTCATAAATCTATCAGTTTGGTTTTTACATCAAAGCTGCTGTGAAATGTTACTTAACTCAGTTGCAAAGAAACTCAGTTCAGACGGACAACTACGCTGTGCTGTGTCTTTCACACTAACATGCCCAACTCTCCTCACATCATATTCCACAAAACTCTCCACAAGAAGCAAATTTCCCGTCTCTCCCTCCCTGTTAATGCTGCCTCTGCCAGCCCTCGAGCAGCTTCCACCTGCACGCTGCAAGGAGATACCCCCTCATCACTCCTGAGTTTCTTCATGGAACATATTTGTGAGGTGTGACGAGCTCAGAGCCTAGCAACCAAGGGCTAACTGCAGTCTGCTAATGAAATAAATCATTTCAAATGTGAGGTGTCCTGCCAAGCTCACACGGTGGTTGAAGTCCTGCTAAAAGTCACAAGGTAAATCTCAGGGGTCCGGAGATGATTGATAAGAACAGAAGAGAGAAAACCGGTGCTTCTGCACATGTGTCTCTTATAACATTGCAGGTATTTTAATGCATTAAACCTCTGAAACTAAAGCAATGAAACAATGAATCATGGCTACTGAGAACATCCATTATGTTCAGCCTGTTTTTTTCCAGAATGTGATTCATTAGCTGAACTGAGGTTTACTAAGCAAACGTTAACCTTTACATGTCAATTTGTAACCGTTTTGAAAGGCACTGCTTTTGCAAAAAATTACAAAAAACCTCCAAAAAAGACAAACTTGTCGTTGTGCTGCCAGTAGGGGTGCATGAAGAACTGGTAAATTTTCATTTTGGAGCGCAGTGCCAGAGTTTGGCAGGCATGTTTGTGGCAGCAGACAGCACTTCATGAGTTTTTGGCCACTCTGAAAGCGAACATTACACTTGACTTTGCCGTTACTTTATAAAGTTGACGTCCAGTAGATATGGAGCAGCCCTGGTTTCCATTTGGATTCATTTATCCTTTTATCACTGCGCTCGGTTTGCACCACATGCAGAGGGAAATATTTGGCTTTTTGGCTGCTAAATGCACCATTTGGTTCACCATTTACTGTGTCTGCCTGGTAATTGCTGCTGAGCCTGCAGTGTACAGCTGGTTTTTAGAGCTTTTCGGCTGGAAACAGCTGCCTGGTGCAGCCATTGCTTTGAAAGAAACAGTAAAGTGGCAGGATGTGAAATCAAAACAACCACATTGTGTATAAGATAGACATGGCCACCATGATTAATCTCTTACTGAGTTATGGACTATGGTTTTGAAGCCTGAAACTGGAATTTTGGCTTTTGAACTAAAACTGGAATATTTGCACAAGAGGGTTGAGCTGGGAGATCCATCATTCACTGTAATAATGAATGGCTCGCAAACTATCGGTCACAAAAAACAGGTTTAAAATAAAATGTCATGAACACTAGTCAAAAGAAGATTGTTATTTCCATCTGCGGTTATTTTATTATGGTGGTATGGCTCTATTCTGGGACCTCCCCACCCTTCCATACACACAACTGTAAAGCATGAAGCAGGGAAAGCATCAGCAAGGCCTGCTGTAGGTATCAGTCACAACAGACATGACACTGATTAAGTCACTGCATGAGAAAAGGAGTTGCGGTGGAGCTGGGTTGCAAAGCGGCTTGCAAATGTAAAAGAAATGCAGCTTAGTTACATCAGATTTGTCAGCTGGATATGTAGAAGGGTACCAGCTCAGGCATCAGCTGATGTGGGCTGGCACGAAGATCAGGCGATCTGCCAGGATTGTGGCTAAATTTGTAAATCAATGCCAGGCTAAATTTACAGGGCAAACTGAACAGCTGTCTTCTTCAGGTCCATTTATACCTGCTGTTGTCGCCCTCAGAATAATGTCATGTCTGCTGGTGCGAGCCAGCTCATCATGCCCCTTTCAATTTTTGTGCAGGTGAGGTAACTGACACAGCCAGGTAGAAGGCACCGGAGTTTAGAGAGAGCGGATGTGGAGGTTTTATCTGAGTGGTGACACCTCAGGAGAGTTCAGGAGTTTAGGAGAATGCTACAGCAAATCTGGCATCAGTATAAATGAAACTATGCATTAGTAGTTTTTAATGCAGAAGAAGGCAAAGTGGCAACCCCCGTCACCCTTAGTGTGCACCCATGACCCTAAATATAGAGTGAAGGTAGCTCTAGAAAGCAAAGTTATGTTTGTGCCAGGCAGACTTTATCATCCTGTAAAGTCTGGCCTTTCAAAATCAGACTGTGGGCATAGATTTACTTTTGGATCCAGTCTCAGGCTGCAGCTTGATGGACTGGTCACTACTCACATTAACCATGATGTCAACACTGCCCGGTAAGCATTTCTACTGGCACTTGAGAAGTGTGTGACTTACTTGTCTTCACCTAAATGATTGATAGTTTCAGCACTGAAATGGCAAAAGAAGCCAAAACAGAAACAGATCAGAGTTGTTGTTGTTTCTTTTTTTAAAGTTTTTTTGCAGAACATTTTATCGTTTTCACCTGTTACTGCACGGCCCTCCATACAATTTGGGGATTTCTGTGCTCCAGCATTGATGTATCATTGAATGTCTCCACCTACACAGGCTGAGCTGCTTATGGCTGTCTACAAAAAATCGTGAGGAGCTCAAACACCAAAGCGAAATAATAATGGGGATAAACTGTCTGTCAAGTGTCCAGCTGAGCAGCTGTTTTTGGTATTTCTGTGATGATCTCATGTCTAACCTGTTGAGGATGCTGCTTGACTCTGCTGCTGCTTGTTTGCCTAGCTATCGAATACGTACAGAAAAGCATTGATTTTTGATCCCTGAGTCCAGTAATTAAGTTATTAAAGCTTATTTATATTTCAAAAAATAAAAGTCACAAAATGCTGTACAATATAACATGAGATACAGGCTCCTATTGTACATTATCCTCCAATAAACCAGCAGTGCCTGGGCAATGATGCTGTGTGTAGGTCAAATGCTGATTGGTTGAAGAGAAAGAAGTGAGAACAAAGAAGGGGACAAAAAATAAAACGGTATGCCACGACGGAGGACCAACAACAGCACGAACACGATCAACAGCAGCAGTCGTGCCGTAGATGAGAATGCAGCAGGTGGTTGTTTTTTCTGAATTTTCTGGATTCATCAGTAGTCTGTATTTAAAAACAATGACTAGTGGAGCTCTAAAGTATTTATTTTGATGATCCAGCTGTAATTTCCCAAGCTCTAATTATAGTTTCTTTTTATACCGCCCAAAACAAGAGGGTCCTTTTCTCTCTCTCTTTCTTTCTGTCATTCTTTGCTGTCTGTCTCCCTTTTTTTTTGGCTGAAACACAGTGGTCTGAACTGACAAAAAGGAATCTGGCCTTTGTTTGGTTATCATCTGTAGCTTTAATGAGGATACCACACACGGGCAGCATTTTAACAGGCTGTTTTAAGGCCTAATGAAGGCAATGGTGGGTCAGACTAAACTTTAATGAGGCAGGCTGCTTAGGGACGCTGCCTTCGATCGCCCATTAATCAGCACATTCCTCTCAGCTTTCTATTTTGTCCCTATCTCGAGCTGTCTCTCTCATTTTCTCTCCTCTGTAATTACACAGCAAATTCTCCCCACAGGCAGCTGAACTGTGGATGTTCGCCGGTTGCACACTCCCACACACACGCACGCTAACCGCACGTTTATGCACTTTCCCTCATCCTGTCAAGGTACATCAGGAAGAGGCCATTTCCTCATCACGCTTTAAGTAGCGGTGTGAGTGAGATGAGAAGGTAGCAGAGGCGGAAACGTTCAGACAGACAGAAAAGGGAGCAGAGGTTGCCATTAGTGAAACATCTCGGGAGTAAGAGTGTCTCCACATAGCAGAGGGTGGTGGTGGTGGTGGTGTTTGAGTTTCCGTTTCACTCTAATCTCTCTTGCGGTTTGAGCAAGCGCCGGATGATAAGTGGCATCCATCCCTCCTGCACGGATGAAATTGTTATTTGTGCTTTGGTCATTTCACAGTTTATCCTGCACAAACAGAGCAACCGCTGAAACGACTGAAACAAAAGCGGGTGCATTTTGTGGTTGCAGAGCGATGAAAACTTGTGGCTCTGTTGTTAATAACAAAGGACATAATGAATAAGGAAAGGAGGAGAGATGTTTGCTGCTTGTAATGGAGTTATCTTATTATAGTGAAATTTATTGTGCATTTTAATCTGTTACAATTACAGATAAAATCAAAATACACTGGTTCTAAAAGTGTTTGCACCTGAATATATACTTACACCATCTTTTGGTAGAACACATCTACAGGCTGTGGAGGACATTTCTGCTTAACCAGTTCTTTTGCATAGATAATGGTTGTTTTCGTGATGATTTGGAGAAACTAAAAGTATGACTCTGAAATCCAAATCTTTATTCTAGAACATGCAGGGCTCATGCACGTTTAGGCCTTTAGAATAAAGTCCATAAGGAAGAAACAGGAAAAAAAACCGTCATCCCTCCTCCATCCTTCTGCTTATGACCCAGAAATCAATTTCATGTTGAAGGATGTCGCAATTCCTGAAATACATCTGGAGAACAGAGGAGAGAGGAGGTACAATCGAGCGTACGCAGGTGTATCCTCCTCTGCTTGCATTTTTGGTGGGATAAATGACTTGGTGACTGGGAACAGGTGTGGCAGATTAAATACAGGTGTTACTAAAGAGGGAGGAGCAGATTATGGCTGTGTCCCAAAACGTAGGCAGCATCCTTCGGAGGACCCGGCCTTCGAGGTCTACGTGGGCAGTGTCCTCCGAACACCGAGAAGGCCGGAAGTGCGAGGCTGTGAAATGGGACGGCCTACCCTTCAGATTTGCGTCACCAGCTGTCACAGTGGAGTTCAATAAACACAGCCGTCTGCCCCTTGCTCCCTAAAATATAACAGGACATTGGAGTAAAGTCGACGGAAGCGTAGAGCTGCCACCCAGACCAAAGAAAAATAGAGCTATATGATGTTGTAACGTGAAAACGTTATTGTTCAAACAACATAATTGTCACGTTCGTACAATATAATATGTACATTGTAAGAACGTGAAGAGGTTCTTGTTATAACATCATAATCATGTATATTGTAAAAACGTGATATTATGTTGTTCAAACATGAAAAGTATATTGTTAGAACAATAAAGGTTTCACGTTATAACGTGATATAGCTGTATTTTTCCTTTGCCAGGGTGGCAGCTGTACGCTTCCATAAAATCCTCGACCATCTCACACTTCTGTGTAATCAGTTTCCTGTCTGACGTTTGTACAGCATATTCAGCTGTGTGACAACTACAACTTTAATCTGAGCCACACT
>VVHJ01045448.1:0-20680 GCA_015107715.1 Tylochromis polylepis
GTGTTACTGGAGGCCAAGGTAATGCCATCCAGAGTAAGAATCTGGTTAGATACCAGATTTCTAAGATTTTCAGGGCCGAGTAAAATAACCTCAGTTTTATCTGAATTAAGAAGCAGAAAGTTATCGGCCATCCAGGTCTTTATGTCTTTAAGACATTCCTGCAGTTTAACTAAATGGTGTGTGTTATCTGGCTTCATGGACAGATAGAGCTGGGTGTCATCTGCATAGCAGTGAAAATGTATACTATGTCTTCTAATGATACTTCTTATTATTGATTTATTATTGTTATTGATTCAGTTCTTAATACCCCTCCATCTACTAGTACTGAACTGTCACCAGAGATGTGTAAACATTTCCTCGACTTCTTTGTTGACAAAGTTGCAAAATTTAGAGCCAACATCTCCCACCCCTCCTTTGATCCGCCAATAACTGTGACATGCTCTGCTGCTTTTTATCAGTTTTAACCTGTGTCTTTCACACTTTAAGAAAAATGTCACTCAGCTCAGGAAAGAATCTTGCGCCGCTGATGTGCTTACACCTTTCCTTTTCAAAGAGCCCTGGGAGACTATTGACCAAATGCTCAAACTGTCAGTAACAGCAGTCTCACTTCTGGTGGTGCACCTGTGATTAAAAAAACCCAACAAATTTGAGTGCTTCTATCCTCTTTAAATCTTAGGCAGTTTTGAAATGGGTCTAAAATGAGTGAAAACTGTTTGTAGGGTTGCAATTGCAGTCGTTCCGAGACTCTCGTAGGGTTGTGGACGCTTTCCAGTCAGTTTTCAAAACTGTTCACATCACTAAATCAGTACTTTTAAGAATTTTTTCTGAACTTTTACTAACTACAGATTCAGGCTTTTGATACAGTAGACCACACCATTATATTCAATTCAATTCAGTGTTATTTATACAGCGCCAAATCACAACAACAGTCGCCTCAAGGCATAGTGTTGCCATAATTGCATGGCAACACTATGTGGGCATCAAAGGTAAGTTTTAAAATTTCAGTGAAAATAAGACTCATTGTGTTCGGACCCAGTGGTGTGTGTGCCGCTCCTCTTGGATTGGGTCTCCATATAGGGCTGTGTGATATGACGAAATATATCGGATGACGATATGAAAACATCCATCGTTTCATGTTATACGCTATCGTTTGTTTCGTGGTGTCGCAAAATACGCTGTTTACGGCAATTTTTTTTTCTCTTCTACCACCTGCGCAAGAATCACGTGACAGAGCATGGAGAGAGTTTACAGACGAGAAGCAAAAAAGAGCCGTCGGGTGCTCCAAACAAACCTCAGACTCAAACGTTAGAACGGGCTTTTCCCCGCAGCACGCCGTGGAATAAATACTGTAATAAATACTCAGCTATGGAAACCCGTTTCACGAAGCTCTCGACACATCGTTCTTTGGCTCACTCCGCTCTGCGATTCTATGTGGCCTAGCACTTTGTGGCTCAGTTGCTGTCATTCCCAGTTGCTTCCAATTCCACCACTAATAATGACTGCAAATATTTGGTAGCTGGGAAATTTTATAACTGGACTTTGGATTTGATGATTTGAGATGGAATGACCCTAGTTCTTGTTTGCTTCCTCTCCACGGGGTTGTGCATTGTGAATTCATACCCTCAGGTTAGACAAAAGACATGGATGTCTATCAAAAGTGAATGTCATCTGTTTCTTTCATGTTTTTACTAGGCTGAACAAATGCACGTGTTCTAAATATTGAGTGCCGTATCCAGTGCATCCCATACTTTTGTGGAATAAAATGCTAAACATAGCCTAATCAATGTGTTCGGGCTGTGTTCAGGCTTCCTCTCAATCACACTGCAGCTGGCTGTGGTGCAAAAATGTAATGAGTTTCAGAAAGACGATGTAATAGATTGTAAATAATCACCATTACATTACAGGATCCTTCTGTGACAGAAATAAAAAGTCTGACAGCGTAATTGTATGGAGTCCAAACCTTCTGAAGCGCGATAGTAAAATAGAGTTACACTGGATACTCTACTACAAAATACAGAGTTTCAATAGCGGTGATATTTTGAATACATACATAAGACTTTCAGCAATAGGAATCACATGATAGAAACAAATAAAACTGAAACTACTATATACAGAAACACAATATATTCATGCATATAAAACCTGAAGAACATTAAGCCCTGATATGTAAAAAGATATTGTTTTAAAAGAGACTGCTGCTGAGCTCATCACATCTTAATTCATTTACAGTACATTAAGTTTCTTCTAAAAATCCACTCAAATATCAGGAAAAACAGTTTCCTAATACAATTTTGTTTTCCTCTGAAACACCCTACAGTCACTACGTCTTACCTGTGTGGGTGTGAGAAGTTTTCAGTGAAGATGTCCTGCAGTTTCTCCACAACATCATCCACGTGGATGGGGATCAAACTGCCGTACTGCCGTAGCGACTCTTCAAGAATACCTCGAGACAGATGACAACCACACAGCGTTATGATTGTGGATCTATGTGAATTAGGGCTGTGCCACGTATCATCCACAGGTATAATACAGGTAACATTTCTACGTGATACAAAATGTCCAATTGCAATATCATCGTGTGGCGGGGCGTGGTCTGCGGTGCCGCGGCAGAGGAGATGGATTCACCTGCGCGGCATCTGCAATCACGCCTCGCCGGCATAAAAAGCTGGTCCTGACTGTATTGTTGTTAGTGTGTGTGACTGCGAGCTGGGACGCTGCAGCCAGTGTTTGTAACAGCAACCGTGTGTGCAAATAAAGTACGCTGAGAAGCAGTGAAATGTCGTCGGGTCTGCCATGGTTGTGTTACACATCGCTATAGCGATAGCATGGATTTATATTTCCTATGAGAAAATACACACAGTTACGGCAAGACTGCAGACACAACACCCCGAGGCTTTCATTATTATATCTGCAGACGGTAATCGTGTCACACTGGACTCTACTCTGGCTGCTTTTCACCAGTTTGTGAACTGTCCCACACGGAGCGACAGGACAACTGACCTACTGTATGCTAATGTGAGAGAAGGAAGGCAGCAGGCCCAGACAAGGTGTGTACTAGGCTGCTAAAGGCTTGTGCTGCTGAACTCAGGGAGCCGCTACAACAAATCTTCAACCTCGGTCTGCAACTGGGGAGAGTGCTCGCCCTCTGGAAGACATCCTGCATCGTCCCTGTCCCCAAAAAGAACCGGCCCAATGAGCTGAATGACTTCCGACCGGTGGCGCTGACGTCACATCTCATGAAGTCTCTAGAGCGGCTCTTTCTCAACCTCCTCCGACCACAGGTACAACATGTCCTGGACCCACTACAGTTCGCCTACAAGGCAGACGTCAGTGTGGAGGATGCTATTCTGTACCTCCTACACAGAGCTCACTCACACGTGGATGAGGGAAAAGGCACGGTCAGGATCCTGTCCTTTGACTTTTCTAGTGCCTTTAACACAATCCGGCCCTGTCTGCTCCAGGAAAAACTGAACAGGATGCAGGTGGACCCCTGGCCTGGATGCTTGGATCTCCAACTACCTCACTGACAGACCACAGTACGTCAGGCTGAAGGACATCACGCCTGACACTGTGGTCAGCAGCACAGGAGCACCACAGGGAACTGTGCTGTCCCCTCTTCACCTCTGACGTCTGCTATAACTCTGAACCATGCCATATTCAGAAGTTTTCAGACGACATCATGGGGTGTATCTGGGATGATCAGGAAGAGGAGTACAGGAGTCTGGTGAGGAACTTTGTTACATGGAGTCACACAAACCACCTGCAACTCAACACCTCAAAGACCAAGGAACTGGTTGAGGACTTTGGGAGGTCCAGACCAGGTCCACTGCCAGTTCAGATAGAGGGAGAGGACGTGGAGGTGGTCAACACGTACAAGTACCTCGGGCTGTGGGTGGACAACAAACTGGACTGGTCATACAACATGCAGTGCCTGTATAAAAAAGGCCAAAGCAGACTGTATTTCCTCATGAGGCTGAGGTCTTTCAACATCTGGAAGCTCCTGCAGATGTTTTACCAGTCGGTGGTTGCTGGAGTACTTTTCTATGCCATGGTGTGCAGGGGGAGCAGCACAGCAAAGGAGGACTCATCCAGGCTGGAAAAACTAATCAGGAAGGCTGGCTCCGTGGTCGGCATGAAGCTGGACACTCTGGTGACAGTGGCAGAGAAGAGGACACTAAAGATGGTTGTTTATGACCTCTGCATGTGGTCATAAACAACCAGAGGAGTCTGCTCAGCGACAGGTTGCTTCTCCCCAAGTCCAGGACCAACAGACTTACAAACTCCTTTGTCCCACACGCCATCAAACTGTTTAACTCCTCGCTGGAGGGGAGGGGGAGGGGAAACAGGAGGACAAAGGAGGGCGGGGACAACTAAGCTGTAGTGTCGTCACTGTGCAACAGACATTTGGCTGCTACATCTCATTAATGACTATATTTCATTGCCTATTACATATGCTGTATTTTATTTATATATATATATGCTATATTTATGCTTGTATTCATATTCTCCTTTTCCACTTTATTTTTTATCCTAATTTCTTACTATACACATTTCTGTCGGTGTTCTGCTACTGGAAACTGAATTTTCCCCTGCGATGAGGAAAAAGGACTCGCTTAACTCCAAGACTGATCTAAGTCTTTGGGCAGCAAGACAGACCAGACCAGACGTGATGTTTGACGCGACAACTTGGCATAAAACATAAGCAATCACCAGTGCTGCCCGTCAGCCTCCTAGCAGATACGCCGATGTTTTCACATTCAGAAAACTTGACCTCTTGAGGTCATTGATGTTCAAACTCGTCCGAGGCTTTTAGTGCACACACCTACGGTATCAATCCCAAGTACCTATGTCGCCTTGTTATCCACTTATCACATTCTCAGACTGGGGCATCCATGCCGCCCGCGCCCACGCTGGCACTACATAAATGAAAACTGAAACATTTAATGCAAGGCTAAAAGCAGGTGTCCAAACCCAACATTAAAGCGTCCATTTCTGACACATACCATTCACACAACTTGTGTGTTCTTCGGTAAGAGCCAGCTCTGCTGGCCTGACCTCTGCCTCCAGTGTCACTCTGTCCTCCTGCTTTGCTGAAGAAGAGCCGTTTATTTGCTTATCTGCTAAAGGAAAGAAATTATACTTGTTATGCATTTGATCAAATTCCAAAAATAACATTTTTTTTTAAATCAATTTTGGTTAATGGTAACTTAACTGTGCTGAACTGCAACTTTAAACAGTTATAGGTAAGCTTTTGCAAGCTGGGGAGCACTGAGGGCTAAAATAAACTTTTAATAAACCTGACGATGCACTTGTGTCACAGCTCGTATCACTGCTATTTATGGAAATTTATTTATGGTGCGTAAAAAAAAATGCCTCATGGGATTTTTCCCACAAAAGCATGTAAAACTGGCAACTGGAGCACACTGAAAACATTTGAAGATGTTAATATTGTTATTGTGCTCTGATTGATTCGTTGCCAGTGAGAGAAAATATCACGTACCATTTTTAATGCCTGCTATTCCCATTAATTAGCATCGACACACATAAATAAGTACCTCTCTCAGACTCCGCACACCCATCATCACTGCCATCGTACTCCTCGTGTCCGTATGGTGCTTGCTGATACCGTTTTAGTCTCCTCTGTTCCCTTTGTGTGTTCCTTTGCCCTTTGTGGCTCCATCTATGTCTTATGGAGCACATCCACCGGGCCCGCTGGCGCCAGCTCTTCCAGTGCTGAGAGAGCCGAAATCCAAGACTTCCACGGCACCGCAAACGCTGCAAGCGCCCAAGTCTTCTCAGAGCCCTGTACCTGCTTAGGTGAGACCTAAACAAGTCTCCCGCTTCAGCCTGGCTTATTGCATGATCCACAGTGGCTTCACCAATTTCTTCAGCCTTCTGCTCTGGTCTATGATGATCGTGCTGCTGTGAATGAAGGTGCTGGGAAGAAAAATCTGGGATTCCCCACTCCTCCACCTCCTGGTCTCCATCCTCTTCAACGTCTTCCTCCTCATTGTTTTCCAAACTCTTGCTGTCAAACTTACCCATCTCTTCACCATCAAAATTGTTTACTTCTTCCTCATCACCACCTGCTTCAGTCCCACCTATTCCATCTTCCTCTTCAACTACATATTCACCCATCCACACTTTTTCTTTCTGTTCCAGTCTCAGGTGCATGGGGGTAGATACGCTGTGATCTGACACCGGGACTATGAGGCGGTCCCCTGGAATCCCACCTAAAAACAAACAGGAGCAGTGATTGTCACTTAACCGCGCACCATGACTGTAGTTCATTACACAGGGCAAGAAGTAAGATGAACGTGGTGTGAGGTTTTGTGAAGTCAACTCTTCCTACACAATAAGGACTTGAGCAACCAAACATGGCGCACAGGTGCATCTTTTGCCCCTGAAGGTACTTATCTGTATCACGTTACTTAGCAACCACCTAGCAACATGCCAAAATATCCCATTTGTAGTGTTTATGGACCTCTGACACCTTATAAAGCATTGTGTCGTCTTCATTTCACTCTAAGTCTTGAGTCATCCCCTCATTTATTTCCATCTTGCTTCCAAGGAGCCAGACCTGCTTTTAATTTTTTAACATGGCCTTAGGTAATAGTTCTAGCGGCTTTCCTCAGTTTTGCCACAAAGCTTTCCTTTGGACGTCAGCTGCTTTTTCATTCATTTTTCATTTTTGGAGGTTTCGTCATGGTTTTTGGCTTCATTTCAGTCAGTGATGTTGGGGATCTTGTCGAAATCGCATTCTGGAAAAGTACAGCCAAATTTTGGTCGACCATGCAGTAGCACCAGGAAAGTTTCTGACTGGGAACACATTCATTCATTCGTCTTTGTTCTTAGTATTGGTTAATCCAACAAGTCCTTGTTGTGCTGGCAAAGAGAAACTACCAGCTGTAGTCAGTCAGTGATTAGTGGCTGTTGTATGATCACTAACGAGAGGTTAACAGCCCTTGTCAAGTTAACATTTTTGAACGAATGGCACCATTGTTTTAAGTTGACCCTTTTTTAAAATCTACAAGTTGTGCACAGCATTAACGTCAACGTAAACCGGCTGAAAAGTAAAAAAACGCTTTACGTAAAAGCATTATAGCCACTAATAACCAGGCTCATTCACATTATTCCAAGTCTCATAACATTGACTTGTTACACATAACATGATGCTCCTTATATTGACAGAAAGAATCCACCTGTTTGACAACGAAAGCATGACCGCGTTAAGAACCATTAAAACAAAGGGTGTCTGTATGCAGACAAACTGCATGGAGGATTTTTACATTTCTCAAGATTTGCTGAAGGGAGAGTGAGAGTGTGTGTGTGTGTGTGTGTGTGTGTGTGTGTGTGTGTGTGCGCGCGCGCATCACAGCATTTATCTAATAACTTAAGTTTATTAAAAGTACTAATAAACTTATTTACTAATTATTTTTGCTGATTAAAACTTTCAATATAAAAACATATGAATAAATTATGTCATATTATTATTATTGATTAAGCTACCCATAAGTAAAGAAATACAGTAATAAGTCTTCTTTCACAAGCACGTGAGCTTGAGTGATATCCTGTTCTGTCCTTGTACGCAACACGAACACAACAATGGAGGACGTCGAGGCAATAACACTAACACGCTGGAATTCACTGAGCTCATGAGATCGACCATTTCTTTCACAAATGTTCGGAGGAACGGTCCCCATGCCTAGCTGCCTGATTTTATACACCTGTGGCCACAGAAGCGATTGGAACACCTGAATTCAGTGATTTGGAGGAGTGAGTGAATACAGTCTAGTTTGTTTTCTTCTGTATGGTCCAGTAAAAACATTCAAGGGGCCTGTGAAATAGTAATCAACTATTTATGGGGCCAATGGGAGCACATGTTATATTGAACATTTTATCCATTCTTAAGTGTATGAGTTGTACTGTACTGTATATACACATATATGCATGGACCCGCATGTAGAATGCTGTTATACATCAACCAGCCAAATCATTAAAATACTTGCAGTTAAATTTATGAGAACATTTATACTACAGTGAAATATCCTGGTGGGAAACCTAAGGTTCTGACCAGCTGCATGCTGGTCTCACACGTTTGAGACACCATGTAGACCAGGGGTGGGGAACTCCAGGCCTCGAGGGCCAGCGTCCTGCAGGGTTTTAGATCTCACCCTGGGTCAGCACACCTGAATCAAATGATGAGTTCATTACCAGGCCTCTGGAGAACTTCAAGACATGTTGAGGAGGTCGTTTAGCCATTTAAATCAGCTGGACACGTCTAAAACCTGCAGGACACCGGCCCTTGGGACCTGAAGTTCCCTCACCCCTGATGTAGACTTTGAAATCAAAGACTTCAAGGAACCCCTGAGGGCCACTGCTCACTGCTGAACTTCACTGGTTACTATATCTATTTATTTATTTTTTTAAATGGCATAAAAGCCAAGCTCTTGACGCATACAATGAGACACAAGAAAGGAAAAACAAATTTAGGCAAGTTTTATGTTCAAATCTATGCCACACCGCTGTTGAATATTCAGTCATTTGAGATTGACATTTCATTTTCAAAAAGTGACCTCGTGTGACTCTTGTCCATCAAACTCTTAGGGTTTCCACTAGTGCACTGACCCAGTTGTCTAAACTTCCATTCCCCAGCAGGTTTTACGATGTTTAACATAGGGGGTCAATATTTTACGCACAAACAGTAAGTGCTAACCTCCTCCTGTGTCGTTCTGCCCCACGGCGGTCAGACCCAGGTCTCTCTGCCAGCGGTTCTGGGCTAGGCTACCACCACTGTCTCGCATTATCCAAGAAAGACCCACAACCTGCGCCAGCTCGTCACCTACAAACGAACACAGTCTGCAATGGTGGGAGAAAATACAGTCAGAAAACAATATGAAATCATTTTACTTTATAGAGATGTACTGCTATATACAAACATGTAAAGATGAAAATACACATTTTCATGCAGATTTATTATTGTAGTTTGCAAATTATAAGGACATGTTGAGTTGAGTTGAGGAGTGTTTTCACAGCATTTCTACATCAATCTCACGCGTTTATCTGATTCAGCCTCCATAAATCCAGTACCGACCATGCTGAGACAGTGCTCCATAAGCAGTAAAGGAGGCACTCAGGACACTGGGCTAGCCACTCTCGGTCTCAGCGTCTAGCAGAATTCAGCATAACCTCCGTTATATTGTATTTTTTTAGGGGGGAAACGTTGCGAGTGTCGAACTGAAAGACCAGCACCTTTAGGTCTACCATGCACCCACCATGTTTTTTTACAATAATAAAAAAAGAAAGAACTGGGTGGTTACAAAACATATTCATAAGTAGCCTATAAATGACAGCTTCACATGAAAGAAAGCCTGTATTTCTTACTTACACGTCATTATTGTGCCAATAAAAAGTATTAGTCATTCTCATTTGATTTGACATGGCAGCACTTTTCTAATCTTATTGAACACTTGCAGTGCAACAAGGCGCTACATAGTCTTTACTTGTTATTACATAGTACTGCAGCTAATTTTGGCACAACACTTACAAAACAACTACTAGGAATATAAAGGCAGTAATAATGCCCTAAAACCTCCACGCGGTAATTTTACAACTAAAGCGTGGGACTGTTTCAGTGGGAGCCAAAGCCATTTTACACCTACTGTAATGTTAGAACGCCACAGGCTTTGCTACACTCTCCACAGACACAGAATACACGTTCCTGTCCCTTTATGCCGCTTCAGTTCTCCTGCTCACTGGTGTTAGTGCTGCAGCTTATCTTGCTAGCTTGACTCCGACTACTGTGGGATGACAGCGGCATTGACAAAAAGCAACAGGAACTACACATAGCTATGGGTGTAACTGTTTAAATGCAGGATTCAAAAAAATTAATGACTAAATAATTGTTTTTCTTAATAAAACTCTATTCTATTATGGGCACTTCTGCAGGAAATAGTCTACACCAATGCTATCTCGTGAGTGCTAAGAGCTAGCTTACCGTTGCCGTGGTTTCATCAAATAAGACTGAATAAAGCTCACACCAACTGCAAACTCCTTTTTATTATAATATATCACGACTATTGACAGCCAAAGCATCAACACGAACATAAGGAATAAGCTGAAGTTATTCAAATTCCCAGAGTTCTTTAATTATCTGTTGACTGTGCGGGCTAACCTTTGAGCTATAACCATGTTGTCCTCAGCTAGCTAAGCGAACTGTAGGCAGATACCATGCTAGCAGAAAAATAAACCGCCCAGCGTGTGTTTGTTTTCTAGCTAAATGTTGCAACTGCATGCTTACCCTTGATCTGTAAAAATTTCTATCCAAGTTCTTCTAACTGAATATGAGCGTATTCTGTATGCAGAATGCTGAACCAAAACAAACGCTAATTGATGTTCAATCTCATTCAATGAAGTCAAGTGTGGGGTAGCTGTTTCCACCCTCACCCTCCGCGTCCTCTCTTCTTCTTTTGTTTGAAGACGATCGGCCAATAGCTGTTAGGCGCTTTACTGCCCCCGTGTGGTTGGAAAGAGTAAAACTCGGACTTCAATGTTCACCAGTTTTCCGCTTGTTTCGCCACTTTTGTCTGTTCTCAAGGGATAAAACATTATGTCTACACATAACAGACAGCTTTTGTAATAGCAAAAAAAAAAGTCAGTTTGCATAATTTTATCTTTAGAATCTTTATTAGCAGCTTACTGCAAAAATACATACTTTTGTTTCCTTTTCTTTAGTAAAAGAAGTTTTTTTTACAAATAAATTTGATAACAGGCATAATAGCATTTCTGCACGAACAAGGTGATTCCCAAAGAGTTATCAGCTGAAAACTTGGTATGTCTTCACCTGGTGTGCAGAGGAAACTCGACAAGTGGAGAACAAAATAAAACAGGTGGCTTGAAAACTTATCTGCAACAGATGGACGGTATCTGAAAGTTATATCCTCAAGAACTGGGAAAAAAATCCTGCAGTTACCATGAGAAATCCCCTTTGCGCCTCAGTTGATCCGTATACTGATTGTTCAAGCCTGATCAGAAATGGTGTCAGTGGGAGGGTGGCTGCTAACAAGCTATTCTTAAGGAACGGAAATGGAAGGAGAAAAGGCGAGGTATGCCAAATTGAAGAAGAATTGGACTGAAAATCACCGGCAACAGACCTAAGGGGAAGCCATATTGCAACAATATCTCGAGAGAGAACGAATCAAAAGGCAGCCAACATATAAAGATGAAATGTCCTTTACGAAGCCTGCATGGCTGAAAGAAGTTACAGGAAACTTGCCAAAGAAAGCTCATGCTAAATAGAAGTCGTCACACCAAATACTGACTCGCAAGCTGACGTGTACAAACTCGGTTCTTCCATATGTACGGTCCATTTATGTTTGCATTTACGTTTCCCATTTTCCTTGCAAAACACAAGAAATAAGGGATGGTGCAAGACTTTTGTCCTAGAGCTGGTTATGCAGACAGAACCATTTGAAATCACGCAGGTGATTCTTTCATTGTTGGTCGGCTCCAGGCCATACAGACCAGCCAGAGTCCAGTCCTTCATGATGGGATTCCAGGGCGATGACAGCTGATTTTAGAAAACATATTCACACGCAAGAGGTTTGTCCGTGTCTAGGGTTAGAAGACGGAACGTGTTGAGTCGCCTAAAGTTTGTGCACGCACTGACGTTAAGTTACTGTGCTTTACTGTGCCGTCGGGGTTTGAATTTTTCACTGCAGGGAACAGTAACTCAGTGAAAATGTTCAGGGTGTGGTGAGCCACGGCTGAACTTACCATCCCTGTCCACTTGCTGGTTCCATTTTCACTGACGGCTTGCACCCTTTGCAATATACATTTCAGTTTCAGCATCTAGTCCTTAAGTGCAGAACACCAAGTTATGAAAGCAGTTTTCCATCACTCACATCAACAAATCGCAGCTTTGATATTTTACTGTGCAGATTTTTTTTTTTTTAAATTGTTCATTAACTACCTGTTTGTTTTGTGAGCACGCATGACTCGCTCACCGCAGACCAACAAAATAACATCACAAATACTCTAAAATGATACGGCTACAACCAGCCCTTGACTCATTTACAGATTTATTTGAACCGTTACCTTTTTTATGATATTTGAAAGCTGTTCACAACACAAATTCTGTAAAGTCAATGTCACAGAAGGAGATCAAATATGAAGCATGTAAAAACAAAACACTGGCCCTGAGATATTGCTGGCGTGACACTGTGGTGCTAAGACTGCTTTGAGCTAGCAGCCACAAAGGTTTCGTGTTTTGGGGCTCGCTGGTCCACCAGGTCGGCCAACACCTGGACAGTCTGGGCCAACCGACTCAGGCCTTCATCCTCCGTGATGAGTTGAGGGGAACACAAAGAATCCTGGAAGGGGATGGAAAGAGCAGGAAGTAGATCCCAGTAAGAAACGTACACTTCTATACATTCATCAGTAAAAAGTCGCTTATTAACATAAAATATTAGCAAAGTAACGAGGTATGTCCATCTTTTTAAGTCTGCTCCATCATGTTGTGCGGTTTGATCACATTTGAAAGGCTGAAAAACGTCACTAATTAGACATAACGAAGGAGGGGGGAAATCCAGAGCCCAGTCAGACAGTCAAGCAAATGTTCTCCATCACTTGATATAGACGAACTTTACTATAAACACTTTAATGCAAAAAACATTCAAGACATTAAAACTTATTTGTAAGGTTGGGTTTGTTCCCATCTTAATTACAACTTCCCATACTTTTTGACGAATGCAAGTCAGTATTAGTTCCCAAAGGACCTAATATTAACTTTTTGCATTAACACAAAATCAGGTGTCCCCTAAAAGTTCACGATGAATGTGGAAAGAGCTCCTTCCTGCTGGAATCAGCTGCAGAATTAACAAAACCTCAACGAACAGGTCTCACTTTGTGACCTCGAGGGGATTTTAAATGACTTTACATCAAGGTGCAGATGTCTTCCCTGAATATTAGACCATTACTTCTAAGGGATTTATTGTTTACCGACGCTGAAGATTACACATTTGTTTTATTTTTATTGTCTGTACGTAACTGGACGTGTGTGTGTTTGATTGTCGCCTGCTTAAAGTTTGGTTTGTCTAAATGTTATGCAGCAATGTTTGAACTGTTATATAAATACAGCGCAGTCTTTGGACGTCACTGCACATCACGCCAACAGCGCCACACTAACAGAAGTTTGGAGGTGGGAAAATGACAGCGTAGGCCTGTTTTTCAGCACGCGGTGCTGGGAGACTTCATATCACTGAAGGAAGGCTGAATGGCGTAATGCACCAAGAAAGTCTTGAAAAGAATCTACTGCACTGGACCAGGACGCTGATGATGAGAGACGCACAGCCAAGGAAAGAAAACGGAGCTGCTAGAACGTCCCAGCCAATCAGCCAACTGGAAATCGGTGGAAAGAACTGATATCCAAGTTCAGAGAGACGCTGTGGAACCAGAGTGGGCCAAAATCATCCCTGAGCAACGCGCGCATTTAGTTCGTCGATATAGGAGGCTTTCTCAGGCCGTCACGACCATCAAACGCTCGTCTACTGCATATTAAACGCATTTTAGCAAGCGTGTTCAGTACTTCTTTCCAGTGTCATTACAGTTTGTTGACTTGTTTTACCTTGTACGGGTTGTTACTAACATCTGTATTAAATGCATTTAATGAGAAAAACACTGACACACTTGAAGTTATTTTCCATGTTGTACAAGCCAAAACCAGTGGAGCTGAAGCGCTGGCCAGCAGTCACCTTTTCATATGCGACAGCCACTGAACATTATGCTGTCCTTCCACCCAAGCTACTGTCTCACTGGGAAAAACTTGGAACAGAGAGCAAATCATGCAATTTAAATGAACATTAATATAAATATCCTCACCTCCAACCTGCTGGAACATGCCTCCAATTGCCTTAGCTTGATCAGGACTAATCCCAGTGGTTTAAAATGGGGTGGGTTTGAAATACTGATTTTAGAGCAAAGCATGATGGACAGTCGTTTGAATCTTTCATTGCATCAGCGTTATAGAAACTGAGTTGGTTTTTATCCTGACAGAAAACGAAGAAATGGATCAAAACTGAACATTCATTAGTTTGATGGTTTGTCAGGCTAGAGTCACAATTCACACACTCGTGGATGATTTGAGGGGGGGCGGGATCAAGACAGATGAGACAATTTCACGAGGTGAGGTAGATGCACTCGTAAGCGTCACAAAATACGACACCGAAGCTGCAGAAAAACACAAGAGCAGGAAAGCAAACAAGAAGCAGAGGAAGCACCAAACAGTTCCTTTTGAATTCATTTAATTAGAACAGAAAAACGTCATATGGATTTTATGAACTCAAAAATCATTCTTGTTAGTGAAAAGTTGTATAGAAATATACAATACAAATGTATTTCGGCTGGACTAACATTTAAGAATACGTCTGCATCGCTGTGTATTTTATTGGTTAATGTTCATCCAGTTTCACCTAGAAAAATATACATCTGAACTGAAGCAACACAAACGGCATTTTGACAGCAGGGAATTAATAAAACTGTCAGATATAAGAAGCGGATGTTTTGGTTTTTACAGTGGACGAAAACCACACAAAACAGCGTCGGGTACACCAGAGCCAGTACACTTCCCATTAATCCCGCTGTACTTACACTCACCATTCAGACGGGGGCGCAGCAGACGGTCTTCAAAGTGTAAAAATGAGTGCAGCTGAATTTCTAGAACTATTTATTTGCACCTACTTCTAGACAAAAAAGAAAATATATTATAGCTCTGTCTAAACTGAAATAAAGCAACACTTGTGTCCTTGATTTATTTTGCTCGGTCGCTGGTCTGTAACAGCACAACCGCTAAAAACATGAAGTAGTCACAAAAATGGATTTTAGCACAATTAAACAATAAATACAATAAAATTCCCTTCAGAAAAAGTGTGTTGAAACAGGAACTCCACAAAGTTGAGAATTCCTAAATACACTTTAAACAAAAAGTAAGGAAACGTGTCAGTCGTTTCTTTGTTGTGACGGTGCTTCCTGCCAGTAAATGTGAAACCACCAGAGAGCCCGTCTCTTCCTTTAAACTGGGCCACACGCATTTGTGGGTTGGGCAGCAGAGCCCAGTATGTGTTCTGCACCCCTGAAAACTCGCCAGACCTTCTCTGTCAATACCAGGCAGCCTTTTCTGCTACAGACTTATTTTGAAGGTGCCGACGGTCAGGTTGCCTGACTGGAGCCTGAACCGCATCGTAGGGTCAAAGTGTGGAGAAGACGTGGAGAATGCTACGCCGATTGGTGCATCTCCCACCAAAGGGCCTCTCTTCAGAATCTGGGAGTGTGAGGCTGGAGTAGCCCGCCTGCAGCGCTGACCTCAGTCCCATCGAACGCTTCCTCGGGCGCGCCGTTCGTGCCAGAGTGACCGACGCGATCGCGCCGGCCGACTCGTGCTGGTCGAAGACCGGGAGGCCTTCCAGCAGCAGCGTGTCACCAAACTGGTGAACTGCACGAATCCAAGTGCCAGGCTGGCGTGCCTGCGCGTGCTGCTTCCACACGCTACTCATGTGTTAAACAAATAAATAATAAATAACCGTTTGGCATCGGCAGAGAAGATCTGGCAACTTTTTCTTGTTGTTTCCTCACCAATGGGGCACGTTTAAGGGGAAATAACCTTTACTGAAGAGAAGCGCTGTTACAACACACAAATAACTGCTCGCACACAAACGTCCTGACTTTCTGTACTGGGTGGGTTCACACGTTAGAAGACGATAGCTTTCGATTCAGGTACCAAGTGTTCATTCACATGAAATAATCGAGATAATGATGAATGCAGTGTGTAACATGTATGAATGAGCCAATAATCTATTTGCATAAAGATTTCGAGCGGACCCATGTAAGCTTGCGATATCCAAAGCGGATATGAAACGCAGAAGACGACGTGTGTAACAGTAAGGCCGCGAGGCTGCACGTGGCTCTGCAAACTAAAGGCCTTTTTCTACATTTGTGCTGGTCACTCATCTCATCAGCATAGTGTCTTGAGGCAACTACTGCACTTTATATTTGGCGCTGTATAAATAAAACTGAATCAAATAAGCTAGCCCACAAAACACAGGCAATGTGACGCCCAGCTGATAGACAGAGGCAGCCCTTTGGGTAAAGTGGCCCTAAAGCCAAAAAACACACTGCAGTGTCTCTCCCACGATAACAACAGTGATGGAAATGAATAGATTTTTTTTAAAAGAGCCGTTATATTTAAATAAATGCTTTCTACAATAATAATTTCAGCTCACATTTCAGTCAGCAGGCTGAGAAAACTGTTGCCAGACTCAGTGAGTTCCTGTTTGCTACAACATCATCATGAACAGACCTCTGCTGTGTCTCAGCGCAGCGACATCCCCAGGCGCTTTATCCCACCTACTTTCTTAAGGCTATAAAGTTCTTTAATGTGGAAGAGACGAAGGTCTGAAGTCAGCCACAGACCGTCTTTGACCCATGTCTGAAGGCGACTGCCCAGCTTAGTAAAGCCAAATAGAAAGATGAATAAAGTCAGCGATGGCATACAGCTCGACTTCATTTAACGATGGAGCAAACTGGCCATTTTGTGGGACATGATGAAACCCCAACGTTGTTAAATAAAGGGACTTTTAATCAGGGCTCATGACATGAAAGGAAGCACATCAACTTTATTGAGGAAATGAGTAATATTTTTGAATGTTTGTTACAGGGCTTTAGTAGCCCGAATCCCCCAAATCTCTCTGCTGACATCAGCCACCTCGTACTACGTGGGTTAAATCATCGTAGTAACGAGTTTCCTGTCCTTTTGGTCGCACACATTGGCCTTCCAGAGCCGCAAGCTGGACACAGTGTGCGGCAGAAACGGCAGAGGCTGAAAGATGTCCACTGACCACCTCCACGTTGAACTGAATTAACAGGGAAACTTTGACACGGGGTTATTTTAACTCAATACATCTAATTGACCTGTCTGAGTGATTTAAAGTGCACACGCTAAGTGTTAAAACTACTAGCTAAGATGTTGGACTTCTGCCGTTTCACCAAGATAACCAAAAATAGAACGGAATCCAAAATAAATAAAGCAATAATTTAATCACCTGTTTACATTTATACAAACAAAAGGTTAGAGTCAGGGTTAACCCTAACCCTGGTTGGTCAAACAGACCATTGACAGTAATGAAGAAAAAGAAAGACTTAACACACAACTTCCTGGAGGGGTTTGTACCTCAGGTCCGAGAGACTGATGCACAAACATCGCCCCCTGCTGTCAGCTTCAGTAACAGGCGCTCACATCACGGCTTAAGCTCTTAAAACGGAAACGTTATCCTTTTCTTTATCTTACTCTGGTATAGTGCTGGATTCTTCTATTAAATAATGAGGTTAGCACATGTGCAGACGGTCTCTATGAGCTCCTGGCGAGGTCAACGAAAGCAGAGATCCCTTATATGGATGTGTCAGCACAGCAGCCCCACTCGCCCGCTGTTAGCACAGCTAACCAGACGGACACTGGCTAAGAGCAACGGTTATCTGAAGGGGAGAGGAGTTAAACACCTCGGGGGGGCTGCACCACGGGCCAGCATAGGAAGTGTCAGGATACTGAGCTGTGAATGACGCACAGCATCGAGCAGAACCCCACAATAAAAACATACAGGTAGAAATAAGCGTAACAGGTTGACTTTGTGAAATTTCATCTGTCTTAATCCCATTCACAGTTCAGTCTCAACAGCTTCTCTCTCTGTGTGATAAAACTATTACTTTACCGTTAACATTCTTCCAGCGTATCTAGTGAGCAACTTGGTTAACCTGAGATTTCAAAATACACAGAACAGCCGGTCTCCGTTTTCCCCCAGATGTTTACGGAAAAACCAGCCTCAAGAGTTTCACCAGTGACCAGTGCCATCGGGACAGACGGCAGCGTCCTTTCTATTTGTTACTAATGGAGCGACCCGGGTTTAAACGGACTCCCAGAAGACGGCTCGTGGCGGCGCAGGAACCTTGGGCGTGCGACACAAAGACGCAGCCGACAGACTGTAGAGTCAAAGGCTTTGACATTCAGAGGGAATGGAGTGCTTTTGTTCAGTCCCCAGTCAAGTCTGCGTAACGTTGCCGTGGAAACGAGTCACGCCGCAGCTGGAGACGCCGCACGATGACGTCACATCGCAGGGGAAAGAGACGGGGCAAAACGCTACTTCAAGTTCGGCTGCGTTTACACAAGCACATGGTCACACGTGCTTTCTCTGCTGTGATGGGAGATTTAAAATGACAGCTGATGCCTGGCGAATCCACACCAAGTAGACATCTATGCATGCATGCATGGCCGTGTGACACAGTATGCAGAGCGGATTCGGAGCTTGCAGTTTTTCCTTGAACACAAACACATTTCTGTGTGTTTGATTTCTACGTTAACAGCCTAACCTGTCGCTATGGTGAAGGTACTGTGTGTCACATGTTGTTGCTTTAAGGCAGCAGGTAGCAGTAGAGGATGTAGAGCAGCGCCATGGCTGCGCAGTAGAAGAGCAAGAAGTCTGCGGACAGCAGCGAGGTGGAGGACGACGAAGCCACGGGCGAGGAGCGGCGGCGGGACCGGTCCTTCGCCATCTCCCCCCCCTCCACGGCCAGCAGGGCTGTCACGCAGCGCAGCACATTGGGCGGCTTACACAGAAGCACATCAGAGCACACACACACTTCGGTCTGGACGGGAGAGGACACACACACACACACACGCATGAAAACGCACAGAAAGAAAACATGAGTAGTTATATTGTTAAAGCTAGGACATAAGAGCAGCACGAGACAAAGAGCAGGACAGCAAACAGCAGATTTAGACTCGGACTTAAAATCACATCCAATTTAGTACAAAGCACCGTCATCATGACAGGGCGACACGAAAATCCTTTTCATCTACCACTCGTCTATCAAAGCATGCAGAATTCATCTTTGAGATTTTAAGGAAAGACGGGATATTCGGACGGCGTCTTTACCTCGGGGACTCCCAGCTTGCGACAGGCAGCGATGAAGTTTTCCACGTTGAGTCGACACTTGGCCAGGCTCAGTTTGGGCTGGAAACGAAGCATCCCACAGACACGTTTAGGTGAAAACACTGGGACAGAACTTTTAGAGTTATTTTCCATTACAGCAGGAAGCTTTCACGTTGTCTGATCCGTTTTTGTACTTTTACACTTTCTTTGCCGTTTCACAGCTTTTAATGTGAAAGAAGGAAATAGGAAGAAGCTACCGATACGAATGACAGAACAAGAACAGTGTTTGTGTGTGACATGACTGCTGATCTTTATATGTTATACTGCAGGTACCGTCTTTCTACCGCTCTGTAAGAGCACTGTGTGTTTTTCATCATAACAAGCCCATTTTATTTCTGAAAACTGGCACTCTGTACGTTTCTCACAAACTACTTCAGTTGTTTAAAAAGACGGAAATTTGAGGCGACGTGACTGACAGGTGAGCACACAGCGACCCGGCAAACTGACTAGACGAGTCGCGCGGCTATCCAGCGGCTTCTAATACGAGCGTAATATTTCCCATCCATTTCAAGGCTTCCACACTCACCACTGCTGGGGAAGGAATGTGGATGATTGACACAGAGCGTGGTCGAATGTGATTCGCCAGCTGGCAGAGGATGGTGCCATTGGCCAAAGCTTCGCCCAGGTCCTCTGGCAGAGTGATCTTCAGCCGGGACTCTAGAGTCTGATTGAGGACAGAGTGTTTTACTTAAAGTGTTGTGAACCATCGTGCTCCACGTGAGCTCGTGGCTCAGGTAGCGTGATTACATAGAGTTTTGTTAATGGTTGTAGAAGGTCAGGGCTTAGTGAAACACGAAGATGGAGCCATGAGACGACGCCTTGGACGTTTCTACCATAGGCCAGGTCTGCGTTTGAGAAACACAACACTAACACAACCCAAAGCATTCACTGTCCAGCGAATACACCAAAGTTCAGACTGTGACCGACACCTTCCAGTTTCCATTTAGATTAAGAGGAAGTGTTCGCCTATGTGGTTTACCTTGCGTAGCTGAGTGATGTCTGGTCTTTCCTCTTTAGGCAAGCGCAGCGTCGTGCGAGACTCGCTTCTGCCAGACTCCCCAAGAGAAAAGAGGGCCCCTGAAAGGAGAAAGGTAAACGTGTAAACGCGTCTGTATTGTCGAATGAAGCCGCAGCACGTTCTTTGGGTACCTGTGGGTTTGACGCCGCTGTGAGAGGAGGTCCGAAACAGAAAGCTACTGGGTTTCTGGGCCTGACCAGGAGGAGGGGACGTCTTGGGGGAGGACTGTACGTCTGATGTAAACATCAACAGTTGTAAGTGTTAGAGATGCACTTCTGACATTTAACAGAAGAGCGCGTAAATATGAAATATTTCACACACACACGCTCTCTCCCTCTCCTGTGCTACCTGTCTTGCTGCTCGATCGCTGCAGAGAGACTGAAGGAGACCCTGTGCTCATTTGGTCAGCACTCTACGAGGGAAAAAACAAAGAAGAAGAAGTCTGATTTACAACGGCGGAAACACAAAAGTCAGCCGTTTACCTCTGTGAACTGGAGGCAAGGACAGTACTCACTGCACATCTGTGTCGCAGGCCAGATGTGCCATTTTCTGCTTTGCTGCTTTCTGGTGATGTACCACTAGAGGGAGACAGACACCGCTTTACAACAGTAGCAGAAAAGAACTTTGT
>VVHJ01045449.1:0-19494 GCA_015107715.1 Tylochromis polylepis
GAATAATTATGCACACCCCACTTTGCAGTTATTTATTTGTAAAAAATGTTTGGAATCATGTCTGATTTTCGTTCCACTTCTCACGTGTACACCACTTTGTATTGGTCTTTCACGTGGAATTCCAATAAAATTGATTCATGTTTGTGGCTGTAATGTGACAAAATGTGGAAAAGTTCAAGGGGGCCGAATACTTTTGCAAGCCACTGTATATGAAAGTTTAAGCAGTCCATTCATTCTTCTTTTGAGACTTTATTTAAATGTATATAATCGAGAGGAAACAGGATGTGGAGCCTCAAAGACTAACACAGATGTGCAATAACAGCAGCTGCCAACAGTTAAGTTAAACACTTACTTCTGATTGTTGACTGAGGCCAGTAAGAAGTGCGACCTTCCATCATTGTATTGTTTCTTGTGTGATTTGACCTTTATGCCTCTGTTGATCAGGACCACTGCGCCATTCTCCAGGGAGATACTGAACTCATCAGACTGAAGCAAAAGAAAATCTTTTCATCAGGCAGCAGCATTATATCAAAAAAGCTTAAAAATAAGATGTCGCTTTAACACTGCAAAAGCATTCATTTTGCATTTGAAAATGCGCATCCTACCACACAGTAAACATGTATGTACACGTAGGTGTGTTTACCCCTTCGCTGTGGTAGAACAGGAGGCCGCTGGGCTGCAGTGTTCTGAAGTTGAGTCCTCCCTCAAAGTTGACAAAAGGTGAAATCTTTGCTGTGGAACCGAGGTAGCTCTTTCCAGAGAAATAAGCTTTGCGGGACATCTGTCAAGACAAAAACACATTTCGCTTTCACATTTCAGTGACCTAGCAGTGGCAATATTGGCTAAAGCTGCTGGACTACAGTGTGTTTTTTGTGTGCAGATGTGTACTATTTTCTACCAACCACTCCTTACCCATATTTGATATTGATTTCAGAGGGACATTCACACTGCATTATCACTTAAGATGTGACGTGGTAGAGGCACAACTTACAAAGGACTCCTCTGGGCAGCCGCTGCTAATACCAATGGTGCCAGGCTCCTCCAGCAGGTTGAAGTCTTTTTTCTGGAACTGGAATCCTTTCACACAGCCCTTCAGGCCAACCACAGAGGACAGCTCTGGCCTGTGGGAATACACATATTTCAAATTTAAAGCTGCAAGAAAAAGTCTGGAAGTTAAAAAACAAAGCTCTTTCTACTCCAAAAATTCTGCTGTTAGAGAGGAAGGTGCAGTCTCTGGAAGCAACAGAGAAAAACTAACCACTCATTTAAAATGACACATTATGCAGTTATTGTTGGAGACAGAAAGCAATTTTCTGGCCATGTGATGAAATAAGTCCAATTTTAAACTATATATTAGCTCTGATTAATTTCCACATATTCTACAAATAGCTGTTAACAATAAGAATATAGATTATAAAGAATAGAGTTATTTCCATCTGGAGTAATTTATAGTTAGCAGGATGGCTATATCTTGGGACTTCTCTACTCTTCCCTAAAGTAGCTTTAAATGATAAATACCATTATTCTTTGCTTGCATGTATGTTTAGCTCACCTGGATTTCAGGATGCTGGAGGGAGCCCCACCTATGTAAATATCTGAGAAGGGCAGGGTGGTTTTGGGGTTCTCCATGGATTTAACATGACTCTTGTCCACCAACAGTATAACCTTCTTTGACTGATGGTAGATCACTGACACCTGAGGAAATTTCCCATCACAGACAGCTATTGTAAGACATTCACATTTTCAACTTGGGATCATTTAAGAGTTTTAATAAAGACAGAAAAAGCTACCTCATGGTATCTTGCATCATTTATTTGCAGCTTCGGTAAGTTGTTCTCTAAAAGCTTTGGCCCGTTGCTGAAGCCAAAGTCATACATTAGACGCAGGATGCCGTTCTTCAACTCCAAAAGAAAGAAATTATCCTGAAAAGACAGAAATGAAACATATTTATGTTGGCCTCACACAACCGTCAGAAACTTATGTTTCAACGATGTTTGATTTGAAAGCACTGTGACAGAATATGAAACCAGTAGCTGAAGATCATTATTATAGGGCTTATTATGAGAATAGAAATGTTAGCAGTTGACCCTACTTTTCAGATGGGCAGCATATGGGTAAAAACAAAACAAAAAAAACTTTCAACATCTGAGTGTCTTGTTAGTTTTCCAGACGACTTACCCCATTGACCATGAGGAAAAGGACACCATCACTTGCGATAGTTCGTACTGAAATATCAAATCTTGTGACAACACTAAACTTTCCCCTCCTCTCAATATTACTGATGAGTGCGTAGCCTTTTCCATCAAATAGGTAGCTTGCAATGCGACTCTGTGAAAATGCCAACTTGTACCTGAGAGCAGAGTTAGAAACATGATTTGGTACTTTAGACAATTTCAAACCATCTACGTGACAAATTAAGTTCAGATACATCCCTTGAAAATCAGGCAGGCAGCTGCTAAATATGAACTGGTGTTTGAGATGTCAGCTTTCTGTAGTAATGTTCAGGTAAGTTGTGTTTAAATTTTACAGTGGGTGGTCAATGCTGTGTTGAACTTGTATATTTTTGCCCTTGAGACCCTTTGACACATACATTTAGCCATGCAAAAGTTTACCTGGGGCACGGTGGAGATGTGACTACATCCATTTTGTGAGTCTGTTTGAAATTGTAAAGACTGATGACGTCGTTGTTCAATGATGACAATTCGATACAGCCCACAAAAGGTGCAAGTCTCAAAAGAGGTGGAAGCTGGTTTGTAACAAAGAAACGGTCACATGTCAGATTACCAAAACAAAGAAAGATTTCTTTATATCAAAGAAATGTTGTAATTTACATTACCGTGACATCTGGTGGGACACCCCCAACAAAGAACACTAGATCTTTGGGGTCAATGTCAAACAGGGAGTCAGTGCCTGGAGCTTCACCTTTCTGGATAAACTTCTGTTCATCAGTCGAGCTCTGACTTGGGACAGTTAGGAAGACTTTTCCATGCCTGCCCAGTCTGCAAGCAAAGACCTGCAAGTTACCAGTGTGACCTCCATTCGTAGCTTGAACTTCATGAATGCTACCCACTCAGCTGTCTCAAAAGTTGCTAATGCACATATCACAACAAAAGTTAGCCACTTTAACTGTGGTGTGTGTTAGCTGGATTTCCCTCAGTGTTTGAGGAGAAAGGAAACCACTGGGACCAAAAAAAGATTTTCAGTTCCTTGTCAAGATCAGTGTATTAGGAGCTTATATAGCAAAGATTTTAAATATAGCCCAACAACATGACAACAATATGTTGCATGCTGGGATCATTCTATGACTCTATCACGCTCACCTTCTGGAGTGAGTGTAAAGCTAGAAGGTGCTCTAGTTGTAATGGGGCAAGAGGGAACACAATAAGACTGCACCTCCTTTATAGGGGACATTTTTCCTGGACTTTAAATATTTGGAGATATATGGCCCCGTCGGGCTGCTATTGGTAAGAAACTTCACGTTATATGTGCGTATGAATTTCAGTTAGGCCTTTCAGGTGGTGACCCTAGCCCGAACTGGATCCAAAGCCTATATTTTATTACATACTCTGGCTGCCCAGGATTATAATCAGGGTTAGTATTGGGGTTAGGGTCACGTCTGTTGACGATTTAGGCCTCAGAGGCTTCTGTCACTTTTATGCGCTACGACAAATCTGTATGTATGATTCTCACATAATGCCAAGCACAATTAAAATGTTAATATCCACCAGGTCACTGGCAACCACTTTTTGTTCAAGGTTGGATTTTTTTTTCTTTTAGCCACATAAATTAGAGTGTTTCAAAGAGATAAAAAGTCTAAAAAAAAAAAAGGGCCAAATGGTAACCCAAAACCCAACCTCTCCCCCATTCCCCAAACATAGTTATATGATTAACCCCAACCTTAACTATAGATATGCTGCCAATGATCTTGTGGATGTTAAGAGGTTAAAGCTCATTTACCTCTCTATTTTGACGTAGTTGAAGACTGCCGGCCATTGGCTGACAGGCTTTGAACCCAATGGGATCTCAATTTCTTCAGCTCCAAGTTTATAGACAAACACCAGGTTGTCAGTCTTGATGGCCAAGCCCATGTAGTCTTTTGTACCCTGAAGGCAGGAGCAGCAGAAAACAGAGTGTTCATTTTACCACCATGGCTTTTGCGGTGTCATTTTAAAACAGCTCAGCATGTTATAATGGTGGTGTGAGTTTCCAGCTGAGTAGTGTTACTTTATTTCAGTGTACAGTGGTTTCAAAAGCATAACTATCCATCATTTGTGACTAACTACTGCTGGGGCTGTTATTCCACAGTGACTGCATAGATTACAGTGATGGTAAAATCACTAAAGAGGACAAAGAGGCCTCACACTGGGTATGCTGTACTGTTTCTATACCCTGGCAGGCAGGGGAAAACAGTATTTATGTAAATGAACTTTAACTTTGAAGGCGCACACATGCACCATTGTCTTGGGCGTCTCTTGGAGATCTTTCGAAGGGGGCAAATGGGTGCTTTCAAAGCCATTCAAAGTCATTTCTGTTCTCATGATCACATCAAACTATTCATTCACACAAGCTCCCTTTCATCTTTGAAAGTTGCCATTTATTTTATCATAACTGATGACCCAGAGAGACAAAGGAACAAAATTTATTCTGCCTGGATTCCTCACATTTCTGTCTCCCAAGTATAGGACGAATCGGTCGTCTATGTGGTCAGGGTCCACCCTCATGAATAAACTGATGGATGTCATTGTCTTCAGTTCTTCCAGATTGCTGTGAGGATGAACCTCCACTGAGGACTGCCCGTTAAATTTCATGGAGACCTGGACCTGGGGCAGAAAATAAAGGAAACTGAGTTCTCTTTGTTAGCAATTATCATCTCGATATCAGATAGCAGACCTTAAATTTAAAAAGGTTTACAGCTTCGTAATGATTGGTGTGAAAATTTTAACTGTGATCACAATGTGGAGACTTGTGGTGTCTTTTTGTTGAAAAATGTCCTATTTTTTTTTAAGCTGGTAATATTTCGAAAGAAATCAAAGTCTCTCTGTATAATCCTTTGGGGCAGAAACACTTGTTACACCCTGAACAGTTTGTTATGACTTTGTGTAGGTTTTTCCTGTGTATGCTTCAGTATTTACAGTAATGAAAGATATCTAAGATACTGTATGTTACCAACTGTGGAGTAATGGGGTTTCACTAAGTAGAAAAATTATAGCGAAGTATTTTGATAATCAAGAGGGGGATGCTGACATAAAAGTAAAAAGACTACTTCAGAATTTAAACTGAGAACAGAGCTAACATGTCAAGTGACCTAAATGTGGCTGCCTTTACAAAATGCACTGATGGTTTTATTCTCTGTGTTGTGTGGATATTTTTTACATTTCTTTTCTTCTCGTAGTGGTCACCTGTATGGTAAACAGAAAGTACACTTCTTTCATTTATAAAATTTTAGAGAAAAACAAAAATTAAGCAAAAATACAGAAACCATGTGCGAAAACTATGCATACTAAATGATTCAATAGATTATTGTCATACAGAATTAGGCCCACTTTTTTTTTTTTTTACTACTATGTTCCTTCTGTTGACTGAGGTTTGCATCTATGCACGGCTCCCTTAAGGTCTCACCACAGCATTTCAATTGGGTTGAGGTCCGGATTTGAGTCATTGCAACACCCTGATTCTTCTCTTTTTCAGCTGTTGTATTGTAGATTTGTTGTGTGATGGGATTATTGTCCTGTTCCACGACCCACTCTGGGCCAACTTTTAGCTGTTGGACAGACAGCCTCACAGCTGACTCCAGAATACTGTGGTATACAGAGAAGCTCGTGGTCAACTCGATGACTAAGGTGCCCAGCTCCTCTGGCTGTACAACAAACCCAAATAATTTCTCATGGGAAGTCTACAGAAACAAATATTTGTGATTTTTGTCAATTTGTTCATTTCTTGCACACACAAAAGTTTAAGGTGCAAGGACCTTAGGTTGTTATTATTGATTATTATCAGTTTCCCTAAGTATTGTGATATAACAACATTTTGTTTGTTTGGGCCTCAGTCACAGGCTAAAGCTAAAGCTAACCTCAGTGCTGCTTAATTATCATGATCATGTCTCTTCATCTTTTACATTCTCAGATTAATATTTTGTTAGCTTTAGTTGGTCTGCAGCTACAGTCGATGGTTCTGCTTTCATTTTTTGTGTTGTTTTGCTATATTTACATTTTTATTTCATAATTTCACTATTTTTTCTTCTTTTAATCCAGCAAAACACATTTTTTGAAACTGAAAGTGTTTAAAATTTTGTCAGATAACGTTTTACCAACTGACTGCTTCATATGGCATGATTTGTAAGCAGCTTTATACTACCCACAGCTGCTGCAAGCCACTTTGAAACCCACCTCCAGTCCAGCTCCTCCTTATATAATTTGTCTAACTGAATCAATGTGATGTTGCCGTTTTCACTCTCTCTTTCTTTTCTTCTATGGCTCTCTCTCCTCAACATGAAAGGGTAGGAGAGGCGCAACAACAGAGCCATGTCAAACATAAAATGATTGCACATGGAAGTCAGTCATCCTTTGCTATAGTGGTAATGACCAAATTGGGATATTATTATTAAGTGTGTCAAAAGTAATGAACCAACTTTCTTGGCCACACTCCGGGCCTGGGCTATGAGCTCTCTGATCCTCATGATGTTGGTGGTCACGTTGCTGACAGGCTTCTTATCCTCAACAACCTTCAGCTTGTCCAGCAGGGTAGGAACAAGCACATTCAGGTTCTCCACTGCCAAAAAAAATAACAAAGAAAACTTAACTTGGCATGTGAAAAGGAACTGTAAGTCAAAAAAGCCAACAGGAATAACAATAGCTAACATGAAAACATTATAGTGTGTTCTACTCATAAAATACAAATCTCAAAACATATATCAAAACTACATGTGTAATTTTGTTATATACCTGCTTCCCCTGCAGAGGCAACAGCCTGTTCATAGGCAGCTGTGGAATATTCGTTATTTTTCATGTTGTTGTCCCACTCCTCTACTTTGCTGCTAATGGGGGTGATAGACTCAAGAACTTCTGCTGAGCGATTCAGAGTCCCTGAAGCCACTTCTGAAGTAAACTCCAGACGTTGTGGTGTTCTGTCTGAAAATTAGTGCACATATATAATGAAGCACAAATTTGCATGTCAGCAGCTAAAGCATTCAGTTGATGGAGATTTCCCCTAATGTCCTCCTTAGTCCTGATAATCCAGAAACTTAAAGGTAAAGAACTAACTTTGGGTCAGTATTGCCAAACTATGGGAAATAATTGCTATGGCCAAAACAGAGAAGAGACATGTATGACGCGAGGCTGTCCGTATGCATTTTTAAAATAGGGGAACAGAAACTGTGGGTGCATGTAGCTAAATTAGTTGCTAAGCCATGCACACAGACTAGGTACCTGTGCAAACTTAAATGCAGAAATTTTGGATGGAAGGAAGAAAAAAAAATATCCTCAAGACAAAGTGGGCAATATGCCAAGTTTTTATGCTAGCTGTTAAGAGGTCACGATGTCTTCATTAATTTATATTTGAGAAGGCTGCAGTTAAAGCAGTTGAATATCAAAATTCACACGTATTGTTCCCAGTATGTATTGCCGACAGAGGTATAGTGCTATTTGTTTAAGTAGCAGAGCGTATCGGTCAAGCGTGCACCCAGGTGTAATATGCATGCTTGAGTTTCACAATTTCATCAAAGTGGCCACTTTATTCAATGTCAGACTGGATTTTAGAATATAAAGTCTGACCATTTCAACTGGATTTCATCATATCAAGCTAACTGTGAATATATTATATTGGTCTTCTGCCAGTCCTACACCTCTGGTTGTCAAAGAAAGCTACTTTTTAAATTTTAACTATATAATGGGGGGATTCATACATTGGCTGATTTTAGGACCAAACCACTCAAGTAAAAGAACAGATTTTATTTTGTGTGTGTGTGTGTGTGTGTGTGTGTGTGTGTGTGTGTGTAATTTAAATCAAGAAAACCTTTATTTTTTTATCACACATTTGATTGGAAAACCTAACAAGGCCTGCCTTGTTAGCCATTCCACCTGTTTCCAGTCTGTGTGATAAACTTTAATTTAAACACGCCACGGGCCTCCCTCTGAAACGTATAAGAAAAGTATATTCTTACCTGTTTGGAGTTCACTGATGTCCTGCATAATTTCTGAGAGTTTTTTCATGTTGTTTTCCATGGTCTCTTTGGTCTCCTCCATGTATTTTAGTTTGTCAGCCACCTCATGTTTTAGCTCTGTGATGGAAAAATGTATTAGCCCCCCAAAAAATACTGTGAACAGTATACAGCTTAACAATGACTAATATGGCCATAATATATAATTCTATTGAGATCAATACCAATTTGCTCTGAATGTAGTGTAACAGATTCCTTGAAAACATTGTCACTCTGTGTTATGAGGTATTCAAGCTGTGCGTTGATCCCACTGGTGGCCTAAAAGACAGACATATGAAGAAAAATAAAGACAGATAGAAAGTTGAATGTAGTAGATGAATGCTGTGAAACTGCATGATCTGACGTACATCTTCAGCTCTTTCAGATAAGCTGGAGGTGGTGAGTGAGGTGATATTGGCATCGTCAACATATTTCACTATGTTGTTGTAGACGTTGGCAGCGCTTATAGCCCTCTGTACAAAGCCATTGGCGTCACTCTTTCTCAGGTCCCTGGAGGAGACAGGTTGATAGAGGGCACAGTGTGATTCAACTGAAGTTTTCATAATCTGCTACCTCAGGCTCACTGAAACTGCAGAGCAGAACACGGACTGCCGTCACTAGTCGTACTGCAAGACCAGTAGCATCAGAATCTGTCCACTCTCTGGACAGGCAGCTGATTCCTGCACCATTATTTGGCCACAATGCATATATGACATTACTTAACAATTAATTTATTGTTTCAAAGTGTGTATTCCATATGTTTATCACTGTGAGCAAAAAACATACAAAGACTAAAATCAATGAATGCATTACAGTATGTATCATATTATAATAAGCCACTGTTCAAACCCAGTGGGGCCTGCCCCAGAGTTTGAGAATAACTGTTTTAAATCAAGTTTCTTCTGATCGTATGCCCCTCGCAAATTGAATTAAACTTTGTATTATTCTAACATTTTATATATGACAGAAAATAGGAAAAACGTCATAGGTCTCACTTAACTACTACATGAAGCATGAAATGTTTAATAAGTTTAATAAATGGTTCCTATCTGGGCAAAAGTCTGCTAAAAGCTGCAATGTCCAACTGTGTGACTGTGTGCTACATAGGTTTATTTCAGATGGATATCTCACTCTTCCAGCTCATTGGCTTGTCTCTCCAGCCCCTCAGCATGTTTGTCAGCCTCCTGAACCAGATCTCGGTCAACCAGTGAGAGGCGCTCCGTCTTCTCTATCAGCTTTTGGCTGGCGCCATCGATTGCTGCATGGTACTCAGTCACGTTCTGCACACAGATGCATATTTGTACAAACAACACACACACTTCAATTACCTTGAGACATGCTTACATGTTCCAGCCCTATTACCCTCAGTAAGCTCTGCTTAGCATAATATGCAGGTAACTACTATAGGTAACAACATCAGAAAAGATTTTTTTAGCTTGAGAATTTTTCAAGTCCAAAGAGCTCCAATACACACACACACACCCTTGCTAACATTGTTACTTTCAGATTACTGTAATTCCCTCCAGAGTAACTTAATACAGAGCTACTTGACTAAAACAGGAAAGCACTTTCAGAATGCTGCTTATTCAATTTTCTTTCCAGCAATCCATAAATTGCTTCCAAATCAAATTGCCCAGAAGTGCAATGTAACACAGATCAGGTCAGGCCTTAGGAATCATTTCATGAATGAATTCAATTTAATCCTTGGGATACTGCAACCCCAGTTGCCAGCGTATTAGATTATGTTACATTCATATGATACATAGCCTTTGTTCAGTAAGCCATAAAGAAACCTGCCCATCATTATAAAAGTAGGGCTCGAGATACTTTTAGTCTCATTAGACCCTAATTTGCCTCACCTTCCCCAAAGCATCCACCTCAGCCACAGTTCTCTCTGTTTCGGTAATGAAGTCTCTGGCTGCTTCCAGAGTGTCGTTGACGGTGTCATGATCCTCTGTTAGCCTCTGCAGCTTCGCCTAGGACGCAGGAAAATAAAGAGAGCACCATTTTTTTCCCCACCAGATATTAGAGTCCAATACTTCTTTGGGGTTTGTTTGTTAAATATTCTTAACATATTAAACTTCTAGGTTTTCCTGTATATTCTGATGAAAATAATGCTAAAGCCAATAAGTGATTATCGTTGAAAAGGTTTACACACATACATATAAAATTCACGAGAACCACATATTGTTATTATTTTAAAGTCATACACAGAAACTAGATGTGATGAGCAAAGGCTGAATCTGCGTCTGAGTGCTCATACGCTATTTGACTGCGAGATAGCCCCACTCGTTAGCATACCTTGCTTCGTCCACATTTTTGACTCAACAGGAGAACATGATCTACAAAATGAACATGATTCTAAAGACTTTCCTGTTTAAAGGCTAAACAAATGTTAAAGTGGTTATTGAGGTCAAAGATCAATGAAGCTGTATGGCCATAGTTCCAGAGACTTCAAACCAAGTTTTGAGTCTGATGGATGTTTTAAATAAATTCTTTAAAAAGACTTAAGGGCCAAAACACTTCATCGTTGGCTTCACTTTTAGCACCAGGAAAGCAAAGTTGATCATTCATATGCAGTGCAGAAGTATTCGTGTTTGTATATATTTGTGTAGCAGGTAATTTACAGTTAAGTCATTTCAATGGCACAGCACATTTTAAATATCACATTATTAAATAGTATAACTATTAACTAACTGTCTTATTTATCAGAATCAGAATCTTTATTGTCATTATGCCAAAGCACAATGAAAATCTATGCTGTTCCATTCAGGCAGTACCTAAGGCATGTTAATTACAGATAATGGATTCAGTATCCACACCCCACTTTTAATTTGACCGCATGACTGAGTATTGCACAGAGATGAGATCATCTGATTGGCTGTGGTCAGCCAGCAGCATACACACTGTAGCCACAGCTGGTGTCGACCAGTCTGCTGAGGCTAGGTAGAGCCCCAGATTAGGAGAGGCTCTGTGTTTGGTTAGGAAGCCATTCATGGCAGACACCCTGATCATGGAGATCCCCACTCCTGATAACACGCGTGCTCACAAGTAACCAAATGCAGAGTCCAACAGGAGCTGCTCTGCTACATCCCTGGATTTCAATTCTGACCACGTGTTTGTGTGTCAACAATTAAACTTTTGACTCTATTATAAAAACAAAAACTGTGCTATATCTAGATAAAAAACAAAACAAAACAAAAAACCCAACTAAGGGTATGTCCTCTGTTCTGATCAATCAAACTTTAAAATTCATTTTAGGACTCATAGAAATCCCCCAATATCTGGTCTGAAGAGGAGAGATATTGGGTCATTCCATCTCAAACCAGCAAATCTCAAATCTGCTCAACCTACTGAGCAGAAAATGCTCATGCTATTTTCTACTCTAAAGTGAGTAGAAATTTTATGGAGTATTCACTAGTTAAAATAGGAAAAAAAATGTCAAGCTGTCCTGTAAAGTCCCATATTTGAGCACACACTAACTTACTTCACATTGCAAAAGGCAACTAGTCACAATGTCTGAGTGGGATATTATACTACATATGGTTATATTTCATACAAATGCAAAAGAAAACGTCAAATATTTTTAACATGAAATTCTTATTCACAAAAAAAGAAGGAAATTATATTTTAAATCAACTTTCATGCTGGATTGTGGAAACACAACAAGTTGTACCATGGAAATATCTCTAGATAGTGTAATCTGAATAGAACGAAATTCTGGAATTTCCAGATGGTATTTTATTTATAATTGAGAACATAATTTTGTTAAATATGTACATATTTTTCATTTTTATGACCTCTTCCTCTCATCCTATCCAACCCCTCAGGGCAGATGGCTGGCCTTCCCTGAGCCTGGTTTTGCTGGAGGTGTCTTCCTGTTAAAAGGGAGTTTTTACTTCCCACTCTTGCCAAGTGCAACAGTGGGTGTCGTCTGATTGTTAGAGTTTTCTCTATATTATTGTCTTTACCTTACAATATAAATCACCTTGACGTGAATATTGTTGTGATTGCCGCTATATAAATAAAATTTGATTTGAATTGAACTGAACCTACTCTAACACTTTGAGACCTACAGCCCTCGAGGACTCTGATAATTCGGGTAAAGTTTGAAATATACTAAGTGGCATTACAAACTCAACAAGTACCAATATAAAATGCTTTGCATATAAAAATAAACACGGCAAAACAATTAAGAGTAATGAAAAAAGGGATCATTTATGGAAGTAGTCTTGCAAGGCCAAGCTGCTATGACAAACAACAAGATCCATTCATTGCAACTGAAATTATCTTAAAGATTTGCTTTTTTTTATACAATAGTGTGATGGGATCTTTATGGCAGTGAGAAATATTGCAGATGCATCATGAGGAAGTTATAGAGTAAATGCTTCCCAGATGTTTAAAAAAAACAACACCCCTGCTATCTGTCTATTCAGCTCTCATCTACATTATGTGCATCTTACTGTTTTTGCAGAGCAGTATTTTGTTTTTTTTTCCCTCTTGGGATAAGACTCACAGTCTGTGAATTGGCTGGCTGCATCATGAGAAAGTCAGTCATGTTTGTGTGAGTAGGCTGTGGATGTTATCGTGGGAAAAACAGTTGCATTGCAATGTTGCTTTTTCCCCTGTGCAGGCCCCCTCCTAATGTAACTCCCACAGATGGTTTTATGTTTCTGTTCTCATCACCTAAATACCACAAGTAATAGAGTTCTGTGACATGACTGGCAAAGTACAACCAGATCGCCTTCTCTCACTGCTCTTTTGCAACTGTGCAGTTCGGACTAAGGGCATGCTATACTTCCCTCTTTAAATGCCAGGTACCAGTGTGAAAAAAATCACAGCAACACTGTTTGAAGTATTTTGAGTTGAAAAAAGGAAGAGAGAAGCCATTCTATAAAACTAAAAACTAACAGAGGATCAAACTTAGCACAGAGTGCTGGGCGTAGATGGGACAGGGAAGTAGGGCACTGTAAGAGCTGAGGGGGGTCACAGGAAATTACCTCATGCCTCTGGAATTTGAGGACACTAGCTCTGTTCTTATTCTCCGTCTGTTGCACATTGCTGTCTGCTTTCACAAGAAAGCCTTGAGCTTCTGACAGTCTGCCGGAAAAGCGGGACAAGACTTCTTGGACAGACGGGAGGCGACTGTTTGCGTTCATCAGCTTCTTTTCCAACTGACGAATCCGGCCCAGCACTGCAAACACAACCGGAAACATTAGGTGAAATTTTATCACCATTACTGACACATTGGAGTGGCTCAGGGTCTGTTTCTGTAGAACCCAATGGGAAATTTGGTTAATCATCCAAATAAAATTTGCAATTCTTTTCATCCACAGCAGTTATATTGTAAATGGACTGGTTCTTATATAGCTCTTTTCTACTCTGAACACTCAAAGCGCTTTACACAACTTGCCTTATTCACCCATTCACACAAGCACTTTTTCTATGCTCTTTCTATCTAACATTCACACACATTCATATTTCAATGGATGCATCAGAGAGCAACTCTGAGTTAGTTATCTTGCTCAAGGATACATGGCATGCAGACTGGAGCAGACAGGGACCCAACCACCAACCTTCCAATTAGTAGTCGACCTGCTACATACATTTGTATGCATTATGTGATGCAGAAAATGTTTCTCCTTTATTCTTTTAACATCTACCAGGTCACCACTGAACTACTTAGTGCAGGTTGGTTTTTAAGTCTCTTACATGCATGTTTGGCCTTACAGTTCTCCTGTGGTATGATTCCATTGGGATACCATATCAGTAAAAGGTCCATATAAAGGGGTAGATATGAACCCAACCCGATACCTTAAAAAGGTTGCTGGCATTCAGCTGGATGCTAAAAAGTCAAGGCCACCAACCTGTTTTCCAAATGTGCATGCTTTGAATATGTAAATAATGTTTGTACAATGTCTCATCTCCAACTCTGGCTCACCACAGTGTAGTAGTGATATAGTGAGGTAATGATGTGCAGGTGTTTGCGGTGTAACTGTTGTGTGCCTCACAGTCGTGGGCCTCTGCGGACTCGTCTGTGGCGATTGGTTCTCGTGGAGAAAGGTCTATTTTCCTCATCAAAGTCACCATTTCCTCAGCGTCCTCTGTGCTCGTTCGCACCACCTCAGGATCCACTTCCTGCTGGATACTGTACACCTCCCAATCATGGATCATCTCTGTATGCACATGTAACATCAAAACCCAGTTAAGCTAGCTGAAATATATTTAAACATAGCACACAACTTCACTACTTAATTCACGGGACACAGAGCAACAAAACAGTCTTTTGTGTTTGAGCTCAATTTTTCGATACCTTCAATGCGTATGTTTAGATCAGTCAGATTTATCCTGAGCTGCTCGGCGAGTGTGAAGGTCTCCAGTGTGTCGTTATCCAACATGTTCCACAGAATGTTCACCACACTTTCCTGAAAAGCCACAAAAAAAGAGAAAGTCAAAAATTAAATGTAGCATCTTAAATTCAGCTTTGCATTCTGTGACAGGTTATTATTTATAAAAGCATAAGAATATGCGACAGGAAAGTATGACTTGCAAGGTGATATTGAATAATATAGTTTCTACATTATTATAAGTGAAATGCACGTGATAAGAAAAAAATAGCTAGAATGCAGGTACACAAACACTAGCTTTAAACAGCTAAAGGTTTGATGTTGCTGACCGATTTCCCCAGCTCTCTGATGTCCAATACCACAGCATCTGTGGCCTCTTTCAGCTCCTCAGTCTGGGCCAGCACTACAGAGGACTTGTTTCTCCAAACTTGATACCTAGTCTGAAAGGAAGACAGAAGTGAATTAGAAATGGTGAAAACTCATTGCAGGAATTCATGCATCAGAATTTAATCAGCAGCATTTCTGTCAGTTTCTGTATGTCTTACATTCCACACATTTAAAGCTGCATAAATGTATTCAAACTTTTTCATTTGCTTGACAGTAGCTAAAAATGTAAAGGAAGCTACAACCATGATAGAGCTAACATTTGCGCAACCTAAAATACTGTTCCAATACTGTGGATGTCAAGGTGTGTGCTGTGGCAGGCAGGAGGAAGGACCCAAACGCAGGACTTGGAACACAGAAAAGTAAACTTAAAACGGCCGCTTTATTTGCTGGGAAAACACCACACCAAATACAGGGAAAAAAAACTAAACTAGAAACATGAACACTACTAAGGGCACAGAAGACAAGCACACAGCACCGAGGAAGTTTGATGGTACATCACAACAACAAACAGGGGAAGACTGAAGACTAAAATACACAGGCAGGGTAACGAGAGGACGGGAAACAGGTGGAAACACAGCTGGGACTAATCAGACGTAAAGCTACAAGGGGAAGCAAAACTGACGTATGACAAGGACTATCAAAATAACACAGGAAGCATGAGACAGAAGCAGATTTGGCACAAAGACGTGGAACATGAAAGGCTTAGAACCAAGCACACAACACACAGGGACTAAATGAGGAGAGCAAGAAAACAGAATTAAACCTTCACTAGAGACAAGGCACCAGGAACACAGGGGAGGCACAGAAACAGCACAAGGACAAGAGTAACTAACAGTGTCAGGGAGATATGACTGACTGGGAAGAGACAGGAGGTGAACAAACGCAGAGACTCAAACACAGGCAGAGATAACACTAAGGGAGAGAGGACTAAGATGACTGAGAACCAAAGAAACCCAAAAACATGAACAACAATAATCAAAGAACATAATTACAAAGTCTGAAAGACAAATACTGGGTTGCAGATCCAGTACCATGACAGTGGAACAGTTTACCTCCCCCTCTATGCACAAAGGACTCTGTGGCTTCTTTGAAAAAACAGCTGAAAACGCATCTATTTAGACAGGCGGCATTTGGGTAATGTCCTTGCGTAATGTGTTGTTTTGTCTGATATGTTTTTATATTCCCTGTAAAGCACTTTGTAATAGATTCCTGTCTTAAAAAGTGCTATATAAATAAATTTTACTTACTAAAATATTTTTTCAAAAATAAAGCTGAAATATCAGAATTAATTTGAAGGTAAACGATGAACAGAAACTGGATGTTTTGGTTGTAGTTGCTAATTCCTTCTTTGTGATTTGGCACTGTATAAATTGTATTATTGTAGGGTTGTTACCTTACAATATTGTTGTGATTTGGCAATATATAAATGAAATTGAAATTGATATTGAAAAAAAAAATCAAATCAAATCAAAATAGTAAAGTGGTGAGGTCGAAAACAAAACAATGAGCTAAAACAGTGATGCTGCTGAAGCTAAAATGCTTCATATATTTGTGCGGCAACTGTCAAGCTGCATGATAATTCATAGATTCATCAGTATGAGCAATGTACTTTGTAATGTACTCCTTTGGTACATTATTTATATAAAAAGTTTTACTAGTGCAGCTTTAACTGATCTTTATAGCAGTAATACATGTAAATGTGCATGTACCTGCAGTTGATGAGCAGTATAGTTGTAGTATTTCAGTCTATCATTAGCAGCAGCACCTGTGGAAATGTTCAACACTCCAACTTTTAGCTGGTCCATTGTCTTATTGGAGAGTTGCAAGTCCCCAATCAGATGCCAGATACACTCATCACAACCTAAAGTCAGAAAAAAGAAAGAAAAACCCAACTTAGATTACAGCTGTTCACACAATTTTCCTTTACTTCTTGTAACACTTGTTTACTTCTTTGTTTTTGTCTTGTTGAATTTCTGCTGTTGTTGTTGCACTTACTGATGTTGCACAGGTTGACTGTTGAAGACTCTGCCAGGCATTCTCCTGTATGCATATCACAGAAGCCACTCTCACAGTCACACTCTGTTAAAAAAAAACAAAAAACAGACACTTCATTCAGTTTAAATTTTTCACCAGCTGGAAACAAGACATGCAAAATCTACAGATGTTCACTTGGCTTGAGGCCTGCACATCTGTTTTGTGGTTTCTTTAGTGTGCGACTCTTAATTTAAGCAGCTGTGTATGTATATAGATTTGGGATTGGGCAGTGATGTCGTCCAACTCTCTGCTGATAGTCTCTGGCCACAGGGTCATGGCTCTCAGCAGATGCTCCTCTGACATCATTAACACCAGAGGTCGGAAGTAAGAAATTAGAAACACTTACTGTTACTGTGCTTACATATAATCTTGGGCATCTGTGCTTTACTTTACTTTGGATTCCTTACTTTTTCCAAAAAAGGCTTATTACTATTAGGTTTAAGACATTTGAGGGGAATACATAAAAGACAATTCTATTATTATGCCCAGCATCTACATGACAGATTAAAAAGGCAACCCCCCCCCTCATCTAATTCATGCTCTCAGTCCCCTCTCCAGTGGGATGTGTGGATGTGGGAGTGAGACACCATCTCTACTTTTAATTAGACTTTTAAAATTTAAACCAGCCACAGCAGATGAGCCTATGGAAGGTTTCTTCCTGTTAAAAGGGAGTTTTTCCTTGAGCGCTGAGGTGGCTGTTGGAAAGTGAAATTGAAAAATGTAACACTCTTAACAGCTCATCCTTATCAAAAAACTGTTTCTGTGGAGTTTTTCACACAATGTGAAAAGTTTATATTCAGTTGTATTGGTATTTTTTAAAACATTATTTTTGTGTTTTAAATGTATTTTTCTGTATTTCTACTTAAGTGAAGAATTTGTACTTTTGCCACTTCCAGTGAACACTACAGCAGCAGTGGGTGTGGGAACATGAGCATTCAGTGCAGTCTTTTCCTCTGGGAATCTACACTGAATATTTTCAACAAATACTGATTATGTCAAGATGTCTGCCATGCTGTGTACAGGCAGATAACTTACTCTGGCAGCCAGAGGGGCTATAGTTCCAGTATCTGGGGAGACAGCGCTCACAGTAACGACCTCCAGCCCCCGGGCGACACGGACAGCTGTGGGTGAGAGGATGGCAGGTGGACCGGCGGGAAGCTGGCCCACAGTCGCACCTCCGACAGCCCTGACAGCTGGAGAAACCCGAGTAGCCTTCCTAGATTACACGAGTGAAAAACAGTGTTAGACTCCAGTTATTGGGCTGTTCCAGTTCATTCTTAAGCACGCTCTGGTGCGTAATATAAGAGATAAATGCTAACTATTTTGGCAATATTTTGACCCTTACAGTGACATCTGAGCACAGCAGTAACTACTGTAGATCTTAGAATAAAAACGCGGACAAACCATTCAGCTGTAACTGCTTCCATCTTTTTTATGTTCTCACTTGAGAGTTCAGCTGCTTTCATCTGCAGCTTTCACACGTCATGTAACAGTTGCCCTGTTTTCAGTACTTTTCCCTTCAGCTGGAAGCTAACCTCACAATGACCCTTGCAGACATTTCGTAACTGCAGCTTTTTGTGCTTTTGCTTGAACTCATATATCGACTTCTTTCATCTTTTCATCAACGTACGCAAACACACACTCACAAAAAAGAAACAAGACCTGTTTTAGCTTTTACTTCAGCATTTTCTTCTAAAGATCTTGCCTTACTTATTATATGTTCTAGTTATTATTCTAGTGATCATTATCACATAGGAAGGAGCTTTGAACTGCCTTCTTGAGTCTGCTCCTCATATGTTCTGTGAAGTTTTATCCTGGGCAGTGCCTCGGTGATGTAAGGGTGGTCCTGCCCTGTAGCCACTCCATCCCAGTCTCATAACAGAATGTGAAATAGTCACAAAAAGACAAAAATGTTTGTGTTTGTGAGGATGAATTTATAACTTATGTATTTTGATAGAAAGTGTGTTTGATGTCAGAGGCATGTATGTTGTTCAGCGAAAGTTGGGAGGTGTTACCATGGTAGCCAAGAAAGCAAAGCTTACCCAGTGCATTTTAACCCAAATCATGATCTTCTATTGTTATTCTCACCACCAGGAACTTTTAACGCCTAAGCCTAACTGAGCCATTGTCAGTGCCTAAATGGAAACTAAGGGACATCCATCCAGCCATCCATCCATCCATCCATCCATCCATCCATCCATCTTCTTCCGCTTATCCGGGGCCGGGTCGCGGGGGCAGCAGTCTAAGCAGAGAAGCCCAGACCTCCCTCTCCCCAGCCACCTCCTCCAGCTTGTCCGGGGGAACACCGAAGCGTTCCCAGGCCAGCCGAGAGATATAATCTCTCCAGCGTGTCCTGGGTCTGCCCCGGGGCCTCCTCCCAGTGGGACATGCCCAGAACACCTCACCCAGGAGGCGCCCAGGAGGCATCCTGGTCAGATGCCCGAACCACCTCAACTGGCTCCTTTCGATGTGGAGGAGCAGCGGCTCTACTCTGAGCCCCTCCCGGATGGCTGAACTTCTCACCCTATCTCT
>VVHJ01045453.1:0-12349 GCA_015107715.1 Tylochromis polylepis
ACACACACACACACACACACACACACACACACACACACACACACACACACACACACACACACAAAGTGTTTGTTCTGTAAGACACGAACTCTGCTATTCTGTTCTCTGACACTGTGCTTCCTCAGAATGTTTATGCTGAAGCAGAAAGTCCAGGAAAAGCAAACTAGGATGGGTGGCATTAAAACAAACAGAGCAAATGACTGATCAACTCAATTAATGATTAATTCTCCTTTAAACAGGAAAATGTGAGTCAAACTTTATTGAACTGAATTAATTTATATTCAAGTTTCCTGGCCACCTGCTGTGGCCATACCATTTACCATTGTGTGCTGTGTCTAACTTTGTGCTACAAAATCAGCAAAGTTTTAAAATTTGCAGATTTGATCAATTAAGAGGAATTTTGGGGCAGGGTTGTTCTGCAGCCTAAAGTTCTGCACGTCACAGTGCTATAAAACTTTTAATGACACTGTGTGTTGAAAGCATGCCTGCTCATGCAGCTGTAGAGCACAAATGCACAGGATTTCATTACAACGAATCAGAATAAAGTGGTGTAAATTAGACGACTTCTGCTGGGTGGCTGGGGTCAAAGAGCGCTTTAAGCCCCACTTATTTTAGGTCTCACCCTCTGTTTCCTTTGCAATCACATGTCATTAGTGGGGTCATATTTTTGAGAATCCATTGAATATAATCAGGAAATTCCCACTGAAGGGCAGTTGTAATGTGTTTCACCTGAAATGCATAACATAAAGAATATGTTCCTCTATTGTTATTTTTTTTCTGTTGAAAGAACCTCTTAATCCTATGATGTTGAGACAAGGAGCTGTGTGGAGGACTTGAAATGGAAAAAGCCATTTGTCATGACCAACATTTCCAGCTAGGGTGACGATTTAAAAGATGAATTTACTGCTGTCTTGGAGCTCGGCCAAGTGGTTTTGACCGCTAGAAGAAAAGAGAGGACTATTTCACATTTGTGGTGAGTTCTACTGAGTACTAGCTACTGTGGTGGGCTTTAGCAGGTTTTTCTGGGTGCTATGGTGGAGTGAAACTGACTCTGAACACAGCTTGACATATTATCCTCTTACACATGTATCATGTATGATGTAACACTGGTGTTAATCTGAAATGCTTCTGTTGGATGAAAATGCTGAAAGTGTCACCAGCTTTGTTGGTACCCTTGCTTTTCTTTTTTTTTTTAAATTGCAAACAGCTTTATACAGATAAGAGTTAGGTGACTGACCGGCTTTATAGATGATCATACTCACATCATCATATTTAACTGTTAATGTGAAAATCCTCCGATTCAAAAACATTTTAGGCGAGTCTAAGACATCATCTACATACAGCAGCACTGTTAGTCTTTCATATGCCATCTGAAAAGTCCCTTTGAGACTGCTCCACCTGTGGCTGGGCTGCACCGTGCTGAATCAAATTAGTGACTTGGGGAGCCATGTTGAAACACAGCATACCACAACTCCCGTGTGAATCTCAGACCTCTTCATTACAGCGGCCGATAATCGAGCATTAGCCTCTATCTCTAGGCCCTCCAAGTTTCTCCCATTTCCTTATCAAAAATTCCGCAATGCCCAAGAAAATATTTGGTGGGAAAGCTAAAATGTATCCCACAGCTAAAAAGGCTTTTCAAGCTCTAGTGGTAGATACTCGTGATTGGAAGAGCATGATAAGATAAAACACTGTGGACCAGAATACTGAAACAGCATTGTGTTTTTAAAAGGTTTCAATTCTATATCCAAATGTATCAGAACAGCAATTATCCATGCAGCATTGTTTCTTTGTTAGGCTCTCCCAGCTGCTGTGATGATTTTGTGGAAAACCGTGCTGATTACTGGAAGCCGGAGCAAGCAGGAGGTTGTTTTGAGCAGGCTGCCTGCTCTCACCCATGCAGTGTAATTGGCTCTCCTACTCAGTGAGGTATCCTGCTCTCTTACTAAAGCAGCCTACCTCTATCTATCCATCCATCCCTGGCGCCATCTTTCTGCTATGCTCAGCAATTTTTGTGCACATCACATTAGCCGCATGAGAATAACAGGGTTGCAAGAATGCCCCAAACCTATTTCCAGATTCGTGGTTTCAGCTGACAAGCTGCTATAATACTAAATCCTTAGAAGCTGCACAATCATAACCTTAAACTTGGACTCCAGGCAATGCAGGGTGGAGCTGGTTTCACTACTATTAGCCATACAAAAAGGGAAGACGACACTGGCACGACAGGGGCTGATGGGCAGATGCTGATGACCTCACAGCCCATAAATCACCGCCCGTCATGCAGTCTCACATCTGGATGCTCACACTGTGTTTTTTACTCCCACTTGGGATGGCAGTGTGTTGCACAACAAATAAAATAAAACTAACATGTCAAAAATTCTTTGAAGTGACTGACTGTTTTTCAAAGGAGAAAAACTGTGGTATTCATTGATGTGACTGTAGAGTTTGAAAATCCTGAATTGCTGTTTTTTTTTTTTCTCACTTCAGGTATTGAGTTGTTTAACTTGATGGAGAAAGAACGGTGGGTATACATGTGACACATTGTAAAGTCCCATTTCGCTCTGCTTGCGGACTTGAAGCATGAAAATATGCCTGACAGCTGTGGGGAAAACATATGCAGCTGATAAGCTTGAGTTAAAACAACTGGGTATTCATCTGGAGGTGATCAGAGGATAGTTCTACCAGGAAAGACACATTCCAGTTATGATGAGATTCAGCTCTAATTAAGCGAACTCAAACAATAACACACCCTCCCAAGAAAAATAAATCTAATTAGAAATGCCACGCTGTCGTTTTCTGTCTCCCGCACTTTGTGTCAACATAAAAAGATGTATTGTAATACATTTGAGAATTCTTCGAGAAGCCTTACAGCATGCATAATAAAACACTGACTGTAGACGGAGCAGGGTAGGAGAAAGTACGAGTACAAGTTATGCTTTTGCTTTCATTATATAGTTCAGCTCTCTCTTTTTACTCATTATTCCTCATTATATCTGCTGTACAAGTCAATAACAAAAGACAGCATTGTGACAAATACCATGAGCGAGCATCTGGGGGAACAGATTGGAAATGCTGCCACCTAGTGAGCATCTTGAGCCAATAATCCCCCCAAAAATCCAAAAGGATTTTATGTCATCCATCCATCCCCATCCATCCATCCATCCATCCATCCAATTATATTCTGCTTTATTTTAGGAAAGACTGTAGTTGAAATGTTGACATGCTCCCTGGATTCACTGGACTTTATTTCATTATGTTATTCCTGAAAATGTATCAGCAATAGGAAACAATTTTAAATTCCTTTAGAACACCATCTATGCTACAACCCTTTCATCGGTTTTGGCTTGAACAAACTATACTAAACAACATGCTGTGTCCTATAGACATGAAACAGTTACTGTTCAAACATGGGAAATGGTACACCACATATTTGTATATTTAGCTGTGATGATCCTATATGACGACATGATACGTGTGTTATGGATGCTTTAAAGATATCCAGTTTCAGATGAAAAGAGCAGTTCTGTCTGCAGCCACTTGGTGATGCTCTCTCAACATGCATTATGCTGTAGAGGACTCCACTTGACATTTAGGGATAATACTCTAAATGGATAAAATATTGCAGACTCATTTTTCATGAAGCACACTGATAAGTCAATAATCCACGTAAAAGCCTGATTTTTCTTATTAAATCTGCACCACAATCACAGAGGAAGTGGATGGAAATGAAGCATGGCAGAGCAGTTTGTGAGAGGACTTTAAAACTTTATGACAATTAAGGATTAGATTGCACAAATGGAACGTCATGTTCCTGCTATTTTGTATACTGAATGTGATTACAGAGCAAAATTTAATTAGAGGCTCGGCAAATATTCCACAATCTCACAATTCCTCTCTAAGTCAGTCTGGAAAGTCAGTGGCAACATGGAATCTGCTTGAAAATTATAACATCTGCATTAAGCAACTTAAATTGACAAAGCAAGTTCAAAAAACAAGCCATGTCAAATCATGCTATTTATTCAATACCCACGCTTCATCATGCAAGACTCATCGGTCACCATCATAATTAGAGTGGTGCAGAGGGTGAAGGCTGATCCCTTGCCTTGGAAGGAAATTCCTTGCTGCAGTCTTCCTGGCTTCCTCATTAATCAGCCCCCTCCAGTCAGTGCGAATACAGCTCAGCAATGAATGCTGACATGCTGAGAAAGACACTGAAAATGCTGTGATTAACGTATGCATTTTCAGAAGCTGCAACTGAAGATGCGATCTGGGTGACAGGGGATGACGAACATTTCCAAGGCTAGATAAAAGTATGAATTGAGCAAAATACTGTAAGGTGTAAGCAAATGTAAAACTAATCAACTCGAGGAGGGAAAACAGCACAAACCAGATATCTACTTTATATCCCCTCCTTGATGAGTGAACTGCACAAAAGCTTGAGTACCCATTTCCCACAATGAATGGGGAAATGGGTAGGTCTGAAGCACATATCTATCAGATATTTTACAGACTGCAGAAATGCAATCAAGCATATTGATGTACACAGACTCTTAAGTATAAATCCGTGGGTTTTATTCAAAGGGCTTTTAGTGGCAAATCAAATGAGCTGAGCAATCTTTTCCAGACAGAGCAAAGCATCTTATGCCTTCTAAAGTTATTTGATGGCATCAGACATGTACACAGGCATGGCAGGGGGCTTGAGGTGACTTCCCATGGAGTTGTCAAACTAATGTACTACTTTGATTTAGTATTTTTTTTTAAAGTAGGTCAAAGATCAGTATAATCAGAAAAATCAGAAGGAAAAACTTTGAGGTAATTGCACGTATGTGTGTACTTATGAGATGTATTTTCATTAAACTAAGTTTGAGAAGTTTGTTTGAGCACACCGGGACATACTTGATTAATGAGGCCATCCTCTGGCTTGTATGCAAACACAGGGCTCAAAAGCATTGTTGATTTAATTTGATTTCTTCATGATGTACAAATAAGTGGGCTCAGAAATGATGCATCACTGAGCGTAAATAAAACACACTCAGGAGCTGAGATGTCACACAACCGATGCAGTAACAGAAACACAGCTAGTTCATTATGAAATGTGATAGTAATTAATTAATTAGCGCAAAAACTGATTTGATAGTAGTTAATGGTTTACCTTTATTAGCATGCTTGCCTTTTTAATGACCTTATATTTTGGAGATTAGACTGATGGTCTGTTACTATATCATACTATTTTGACATGAAATTAATCATGTGTAGGTGGACTCTAGTCAGTCTAAATAGCCTATATTGTGACTATATTAGTGACTCAGTTTCAAACTGCTGCAGATCATGACAAATTATTCTGAAAACAACTCTAAAGTAGTTCTGGGAAACGCTAGACTCAGGATTTGGCTCAGTGCATAGTAATTTTGGACTCTGAAACATGCCCAAAATACCTGGTGTGACTATGGGGATATACACTATACACTGATTTTCTGGGGCTACTGTTATCCCAAAGAGGTGCTGAATGTTAACAAACCGTCTTTGACAAGGACTGAATTTCGAGTTGAGACCTAAAAGAAAAGGGATTTCAGCCATGACCACTTCACTTGGATACATGTTTATTTTCATTTGCTGAAGGTTGAGTCATATTTGGTGCTATGGACTTCCATGGTCAGAAAGAAAATCCAGGAGAGTGAGAGCAGCCGAGCTCTACAAGCCCATATCATCTGACAGCTCAGCTATGAGCTGATGTACTGGGACTTTGAGGTCTGCCTGAACTAAACTTGTGCTTAAATAAGTTTATAGAAAAGTAAGATACGCTGATCTGTTGAGCATTAAAATTTTATTATTTACCTCACATAGGGTAACAAAACAAAACAGAAGCACATGATATAACTTTTCAGGAGTTTGTGGTTTGAGCTCTTAACTGGAATCAGCCCAGTCAGCTAAGGAAGACTGGAAGTCATGCTTGAAAGCGCTGATAAAAGTGAGTTTGGACCCTGAGCTTAGTTAAATTTATTTGGTTAAAAATCACATTGCTTATATATATATATTCATATACATTTTTATATTTGTGTTTATATACACAAATAGTTTCATATAACAAGCAGTATAACGATAACAAAATGTGTTTTTATACTTCGCAGGACAGTGGAAAATGAGCCATGGGATGGTCGTGAACAAGAGATAAAAGGCATCTCCACTATTTAAAAAAATATGTACAACTTCTTCTTTCCTCAAAAGGATTTGAGATCCTTTTGAAGAGCTTGGAACAGTTGGATTAGGGTGTCGGTCCACATCTCTTTCTGGTGCTTGTTGGTGATTCGAGCCAGGGTCTGAGTGGTGTACACTAACGTCAGCACTGTCCTCTCAAAGTCCTGCCAGCTCAGAGGCTGACGCCGCTGGGTGAGCTCAGCCGTCAGATGCCTAACGTCGGAGAGCCTTTTAGGCAGTACTTCCTCACAGATGACTTCCAGCTTTTCCACACTTCTCAGGGAGGCCAACTCCTCATCTGGGATCAGCAGGGTGTGTTCATCACCTTGGATCTGCATTCCAGCCAGGAGAATCTGGGACATAGAGAGGCATCCACTAAATTCACATTCACTTATATAAGCAGCTAACTGAAAAATGGAGTTGCTAGTAAGGTCACGTCCTGTTAATGGCTATTTCGATCTATTCCAAAGAAGGTATTCATTTAAGTATCTTGAAATGAGCTTAAGATAGCATAAGAAAGTAAAAAAAAAAATTTTCATCAGTGTCACTAGTGTCACCAAAATATTTCACATTCCTGCTAATGATAAGCAGCACAGCAGCAGTACACAGTGTTTTGTTCTAATCAGCAGGGTGAGGCCACAAATGTGTTATTTTTAGAAGTCTTATGCACATTCTAAGCATACTGGTTTCCAGTAAAGAAACACTAGCTCATGAACTATTTCGGAGGCCGCAAGATCTTGACTGACCTCAAAAAGCAGCTTGATGTCCTCCACTGAGTGCTGGAATGTGGGGTTGATCAGTGAATATGTTCCACGTTTTATCCTGTATGCAGATGGGTACAGTGCTAGAACACACGAGAAGAGAATATTGGATTATAGGGATCTCCCTATTCAAGAATTGAGGCAGGACATTATTTATTATGACATTTACATGGGAGGGCCAGAGGTTAAGTAAACACGTATTCATTACTGTTCAAATATTATGTATGTGGGTGAGACTTGTGCTCCAGCTGTGAAGAGATCAACTGGTCTTTGACCTGAGCCACAGTTGCTACAAGCACCAGCGGCCTGGTGCCCCCAGAGGTGGGATATCTGCTTATTGACTTGGAGAAGGGCAGGTGTAACTGATCTCATTTGGTCAGACTTCAAAGTGTCAGTCCATACGTGTAGCAGACAGAGGACCCCATAATGTGAGGTGCCATGATACAGCTGGAATGAAACCCCTCACTTTCAGCGAGAAACAGTTGCTGATCCTGCCTCATTTCTGTGATAAAACTGAGCAAAATCCTTATTTTCCTGGAAGTGATTACAAGAGGCTAAACCTACAGTTCACATCCAGAGGTGGACAGCAGCTAAAATTACTCACATACTTGCCTAAGTATCTGATGTACTAGCAATTAACTGTAGGGCTATTCTGGAATATTTTCATTCTTACCCTACCTCAGAGTTTTTTAAAATACACAATGTACGGTGTGATGAAACTTATGAGTTCATAATTCTGGGCCACTAGAGTGAGCTACTGTATAGAGATGTGAAATTGGAAGGAAAAATCCAGCAGAGGCCTTGCACAGGACCTAGAAGAGATTCATCAGGTCCTTCAGTTGATCCGTCTGCTGTTCTCTGAATCCTGATCAGAAATGAACTCAGTGGAAGGGCGGCTCTCAAGAGGGAAGGGAAACAGAGAGAAAGGGCTGAGATAAGCTAAATTACACAAGAACTGAACTGGTGAATCCCAATTTAAAACTTTTGTTACAAATTGTCATCAGTTTGTACAAGTCAGCTGAGAGGCACGACACTGAGTTTCTATAGCCATCTGTGAAACACGGTGGGGGCTCTGTCATAGTTTCGGTTTGTCAAAATTTCTTGTCAAAACTGGTAAAATTATGAATTTAGAAATGTACCATCAAAAGCATTTTTAGCATGATAATGATTCCAAACACTGAGTGAAACACTATCAGTCATGGATGACCCTCCCTGAACCTGTGCCTCAGCAATGCTGAAACAGTGTGGGATCATGTCTTGATGCATGCTCAATCATCCAGGTAAGGAAATCCCAAAAAGTTGATTGTGTTCATCTGGACGTAGCGTTTTCAGTGGGAAACGTTTGATCTGATCAACTAATGATCTGTTTCCTCATAACTTGAAAGCAATATCTTGTGAGATATTTAAATTTGGTAATTTATTTGATTTTTTTGTACACCTGAAAGATTTATTTATTTTTTTCCTTTTATTGTCACATGTCAAAAAGCCTTGAAAACCTCTCAGATTTATCTAGATTCAGGGATGTTCTAATCCACTGGTTTAAAATGAAAAATAACGATATGGTCTAAATTGTCTAAATGACATAGCTGTGTCTAAGAAATGATTTGTGAACTCTCTTAATCCAGCAACACATTTGCGTTATAATTTTTTGGATAGCAGTCCTGTGTGACAGTAAACAGATATTCCTACTGGCAAAGTTTTATTCCAGGCTTAAAGGAAGATTAAGAGTCACATGAGAATGTGCAGGCTCTGTTTGTAATAATATAACTTTGAATACTGCCCAGACTTTGAAAACTTTTTCATGCATCTGTGTTATGTGTGACTCCAAGAACCATTTTTGTTAATGTTGCATCAGGAGAAAGAACTGAAAATCAAATTTGACTTGCACAGAAGGAGGATTCACAGTATAATGAATTAAGGTAAAACTTCCTCTGGGGTTCTACAGCTGTTCAGCTCTCTTGTTCCATTGCTTCACATATTCTGTTGCTGTCCAGGGCTCGGTTCAGCATGTAAGCCAACACACAGAGATCTTAATGAGGTATACAGTATGTAAACACTGGCCTTCATGTGAATTTGGATGTCATCCTTCCTCTATTCTACAGCGGCATCTATGGATTGCTGCTTCGCCAATTCTGCAGTAACGATCAGCTTGACTGCCTGCAGCCTCGCCGGCCAGGTACATTTAGCTTTATAGCAATTGTCAGGCCAGCCAAAGCCACACAAACTGGCAGAGCTCCCCATGTACCTGCTTCCTACATGGGTGACTGCCAGTCTCCGCTCTGGCCTCCCTTTCGCAGCACAGCCACCGTTCTCAACGTAAAGAAAATCTGTAGCTCCACATTTCCATGTTGGGGTAATGAATTCCAAAAATTTGGCACATCTGTGCAATCTTCAGCATGTTACCTCAATCCTTCCATCTGCCCAACCATCCCCAACCAAACAGGGCCATAGCCAGAAGTTATGAAATCTCAGATAAACAGTGTCTAAGTTTAACTTCACCTTTTCCTATAATATGAATTTGGGTTTAAAGGATTAAAATGTGTTTTTTTTTGTAAATTCAAACTCCAGATTAAATGCTGTTCACGACCCTCATCATGATGTCAGAAATCAATAAAAGTTCAAACACCTCCATTGGAGAAGTTTGAACTTGTTGAAGAGTGACTCTAAAACAATACAGTATGCAAGATGCATGGTTGCTCCAACCCCAAAACACCAAAGACAAGTAGCGAGAAGATTTCCCTAGATCAAGTACTAACATCCAACTTTAAGTGGATGACAACTTGTAGGTGAAAATGTATACTCCTCACTGAGTATGCAACTCTCAAATGCATCAGGTATTGTGGATGAGCGATGCCTGTGCAGACATATTAGTTACCGAATAGATACCGCAGCTTCAGCAGGCCATTGCCGATGTAAACAATACAACACCCGAGGGTGCTCATTAGAACAAGGGTTATATCGTTAAAGGATTGAGGAGATGCGGGCAAATGACATCTTGGAGGCCAACCCAGCACTGATTTACATCTAAAATTAATAATCTGTAATTTACATAAAAAAGGCTCTACTACTACTACAATAGTCCTTTGGCATGTAGGAAAGTATGTGTTTTATGTTTATAGCAGCCCCAATAGCACTTTGGAATAAAAACATTATAGCTTGTTATAGTTGGAGCTGCACTGATGCATATGTGCACAGGCAATAGCAGTAATTCTAGTCATTCTGTTAAATTCTTCAATTTCTCCATGCGCAATATCATGAGGGCGATACTGACTTAGATGAAGGATAGGTAGGGGCACATACTGTCTAAATGAATCATGCTTAATGATTACAATGAAAATGAACTAAGTAATAATTTTGGGAGACTATGACTGACAATATGGCAACTAACAAAGAAAAAGGGCACATATACATAGAAAGGAGCTAATGAAGTGAAGGGGATCAGGAGCACAGGTGGTTGTGAAGGTCAGGTAGAGATAACAGATGTGAGAAACTGAGGGCCACAGCAGGATAGATATTCAAGATATTATTCATTCTGTAACAAGCACTAAATAAATTATTGTCATTTAGCGTCTGCACTCACTGCAGTACAGCTGCAGGACAATGATCTTTGCATTGTGGATTTTAGTTGTGAGGAACTGCATGAACAAAATAGTATTCACTATATGCCAAAGACTATTTTTTTTATCCCATTGTGGAATTTCACAATCCCTAACGGATGACCAAATAGAGTGCATAATAAAGTAAATGGAAACGAAATTTTTTGACACAGCTGGTGATAGGCATATAACTACAGAGGATTAATGGTGCAGAAAATGTACTGAATTTTGCAGTGACAACATATAAAATCCAGAAATTTATCATAGTGAAGGAGAAATAATGATATTTAGTCATTTTTGATTACCAACCGCTATGCAAAATGACTAATGTCTTTGATTATGCCACGTTCATGTGCAATATTTATGAACGTGAAAGTGACATCTCAACTTTAATCACTATGATTTTATCACATGTAAATGAGGAGGTTGGTGGAGGTAGGCTGTCCGTATATGTTATCACTGGATTTTTCAGGCACTTCTGTTTCATGAAGTTGGTTTTTTTTGGTGGGTGGGGGGTCGGGATGTAGGGGTCGGGTAACATGCAGGCAAACAAACCATCATGAGGTGATTTGTTCTTATGAGCAGATTTTTCTTTTTTCTCATTTTCAGTTTGAATGTTTAATACACTGCTGATGTCCTTTATCACAACATATCAGCTTTCCCTGCTGCTTGTTCTAAGCCCATTCATCCGTCATGCTCCCCTCCCTCCTTCGGCGCTCCAAACAATCAATGTTTGGATGGGCAGGCTTCCCCCCAGTGTCATTATGTAGAGGCAGGGAACTTGTAATCTCCCGCTAACTGCTTGCAAGGAGATGAGGGAACAACAAAGATCCATTAATTAGCTGGGCTAAATGGTACTCCTGGCTGGAAGGATGTCTTGACGAGAGACAGAAAGAGAGAGGGAGAGAGAAGGGAAAACAATCAAAAACAGAAAAAAAAAGAAACCCAAATGGATGTCTGGATCCCTCCAGCGTACGATAAAAGAGGGTGAAAAGGACACAATGAAATCTTCCCTGCAATGGACCATCTTCTACATTTCACTTCATCTCCAAATAATAGAAAATGATAAAATCCCAAATCATGACATTATTCGAGTGAGACCGATTTAAATTCTACCATTTACGATGTAAACACAGATCATCATGAATGCTCCTAGTAACTGTGAGCCCAGCGGTGCCAGGTAAGCTGATAGGATTTGACACTGTGAATATTGGAATACTGGGGACACTGGTGACAACTGGAGATATGGAAGAAGGGTTATACATCTGCAGCTTCTCCTGGTTCCCCATCACCCACACTCCACCTCACGGACATATGAGCTTAGCCTTTTATCACGCACACAAGCCCGGGCACATTCCCAACTCATCACAGAAGAAACACTTGGTTAGTTTCTTCTGTGATGAGTTGGTGTCACGTTTAGATGCACTGTCTACCCTTTAATGTTGTTTTTCAAAATATGTTAATGTTGTGAAGAAGCATATTTTTCTTTTACACGGACTGTATATCAAAGATTGACACCAGCTAATTACACAGGTCTGCAACTAAAAAAACTGCATAGGATTTTTTGACTGTTTCTTATAGATTTTTACTCCCTGAAACCAGGAAAAATATTTTTAAAATTCCATCTCGTCAGGTTTTCTTGCAAAGGTCATGTTTTTAGTGTAATTAACTGTACAATTTCCCTTTTTAAACTGAAATCTGGTATCCTATCCTTGAGTCAAAAAACCATATCCAGTAATGATTTCTTACATGAATTTAATGTTTCTAAGAGCGAGACTCAACAGAAATACAAAT
>VVHJ01045459.1:0-22917 GCA_015107715.1 Tylochromis polylepis
TATATATATATATATATATATATATATATATATATATATATATAGCTGAACATGCTAATGGACACATTACTTCTCATGTAGCTGCTTGACTAGAATTAGACTTAGATGAGGTCTATTCACATCCTGAACAGACCTCATCTCTTGAATTGAAGTGGCTGTAGTTCAAAAAAACATAACTAGCCTTCCTTGTTGTGCATGTATCACTTTGTCCTCCACCTGTTCCTATGCCCTGACACCAGACTACACTGGCACAGGTTCCCCATATACAAAAACACAATGTCATGCGCATGAACAAATACCTACATATTGTCAAACACTCATTTAGACACATGCACGTGTGCACACCCACACACACACAATTTCCCCTTCCCAACCTCCAACAGCTGCGACAACAGGAGGTCAGAGGAGTAAAATAAATTAACAACATCTGCAGACTGCAGATTAATGGGAGAAATCAAGTGTAAATTAAGCATGGAGCTTATTCATCTGCTCATTCATGCACTAAAGAGTGAGTGTGTGTGAGAGAAAGTGTGAGATGCAAAGTCACATCATGTAAGGACACATCCAGTTCATTGTCTGGAATGTTTTCATCTGTTTATTTTGCAGACTTTAAAATGTGTTAAAGTCTTCTGATTGTTTTTTTTTCTTAAACTGGATATTTTCCACTAATAGCTATTTAAATTGGTTATATTGAGAGTGTCCAGGGGTATAAAATACTCACATGTGGTGTACAGTTTGACCCAATAAAGTGAGTACATGCTAAAATGGACAAATCTGGACAACTTTGATTTCTCAGCACACTTTTGACTAAGCTGTCAGCTTATTCCAAAATAAACTGTATTTTCTTGTGAACACTGATGTCACCGCCAATTATTTTCCAAGTCTGTTCATGCCATAAATGTAATCTTATGATCCCATCAGATTGGTTTATGATCATTACTTATGCAATTATTTATACAGACATAATAATAGCAGTAGAAAAAGTGATGTATCATCCTGAATAATACAGCCTAAATGGATATAAAATTGAAAAAACTAGCCTACATTCTCTTTACAATGACTACAGAATCTTCTGCGGTACTGAGAATAGCTCTCCTTTCCCTCTGTGTGATAACAAGCCAAGCTTTTTGGCTTGACTGGGTGGCCTCTAGTTCACCTTTCTGTCTGGTGAGGGCTCAGTCAGGAAGGAAATTAAAGAGTTTGTAGATCTGGGAATACTGCTTTGAAGTTAGGGGGGGACGTGTGCTCCAAACCTTACTGAATGTGGGTCATGTTCAGAATACACTGTCTATATGTATTATGTAAGAACAGAGAATAACAAGTAAACTATTTAGTCATAAAACTGCCTAAAACTGTCAAAGTGCTTTACAAATCACTCATTAATAATAAAAATCTTAAGCTAAATATTATAGGGCAGTATGTTGATAAAAATGCAACTTAAAATGTTAAAATTTGAATAAAATTAATAAAATATGAAATGTAAAAAAAAAAGAACTGAACTAAAAAGAACTGAAGACAAACTTTCTCAATTTAAATGGAATGTTAACTGTTAAATACAACTGCTAAATTAAATTAAATTATGAAACAAAGGGGGGAAAAGACAAATGCCAATGGGCCTTCTCTTGCTTGGCAAACATGGCCAGGAAAGCCATTATCAGAATGTAGAATTCCCAAAAAGAGAAAACAAAACAATCTGTAAGAATCTACCTTCTAGCTGAACGTTTTAAAAATGTCACCTTAATTAAACACTGACAAACCTGTTCTTCCTTGTTGTGAAAGACTCACCAAAACTGACTCGTGCGTGTCGTTCTTTTAATTCTTAATTCATTCTTCAATAACTTTTCATTGAGCTAGATGTAATGTTTTATTTGTAGATGAAGAAATAGATTGAATCCAAGAACATATTTCACTGCTATTAGACTCTGTGTAGTTAAACTAGAATCTGAAAATAAAACCCACAAACAATTAAAATTTCCCACTGGACAGTTTCAAAACTAGTTTAACAGTTAACTAGTAATACCAGGAAACACAAGATTACTCTTCTTCATATTTTAATGTCTGCTATTAAACACTCCTTTAGAATTATGACTGAAAAGTTTAAGACAGTTTTAAGTATTTTTGTGACATTATTTTACTTTTATATTTGGAAAAAACTTACAACAACATCTGGGATTTGTTTTAGGTCAAACATCATGAAAAAAACATGTCAAGCTGTTACTGAGTGGCCAAGTGAAAGGCTAAATTTGTACATATAATAATTAGTAAAAACCTGCTCTAACACGAGAACATTGTGGAGTAGCCATCTGTCTGGGATATATATATATCTTGAAAGGTGCTATATAAACAACATATATAAATAAAATTGTGCTTGCTTTTACTTACAGTTGTCAGTTGTGTATTTTTTCAGCACGACTGACTGGTTTCAGTAGATCATTTCTAAATATAGCATAACTGGACCAGTGGCTCGTTACCTTTTCCCTCTTGTGAGTAAATATTGATAATATTATATTAATGACAAGTAGGGGTGGGAATAGATAAGAATTTGGCAATTCCAATTCCATAATCAATATCACTTATCAATTCAATTCCTTATCAATTCTTTTATCAATTCTTATTGGGTTCTCATTGGCTAGGCTTTGAGAGTCACCATCATTGCTAAGCAGCGTTTCAAAGACATTACATTTGTGCAAAGTTAATTGCATGCTGCGTGACCAAATGTTTGTGTATATTGGAAGCATTTCCCCTCTGTGCTGTGATCAGTGTCGGAACATTACTCAAAAAAAGTAACGTATTGCACATACTGCACAGAGCACTTTTGTTAAAAATAATGCAGAAAGAAAGTCATTATTTTGCGTCTCTCCATAAAATGACCTGAAGTGCATTTTCTCATAATTGCCATTTAACAATATAAACCTATTGGCTGCAGTCCCACACAGCAACACAAATCCCTTACCTAATAGGTAAGAACATGATACGTGTTGAAGTTCAGGGTCTGGCTGCTGGGTGGGGGTCAGCATTCAGTCATTTTTAACTTGACTCTGAGTTCTTGGCTAGCTTAGCATTAGCATGCTATCTGTGTAGGTGCTTGCAAAAAGCCAAAGTTGTGTTAGCAGCATAAAGTGGTTGTTTCTGTCCTGGATGAAGTTTGCACTCTCATCCTTTTGTGTAATAAATGTAATGTCCATATCACTGCTGCAGACTATGAAACTGTTTTCTTCCTCCTGCAGGAACTGAAATCAGCTGATTGTAGCCTGATACCAATAAGCGGGATGGATAGGCAGGCAAACTAACAATTCCAACAGACTAACAATTCTCTACCCGAACCGATTCTCAATTCCCATCCCTAAAAAAAAATATAAATTGTTTATTTTGTGGCACACACTAAAAACTGTTATTTATAAACATATTTTAAAAATAACAATTTTTTAATTATATTTTTTATCTGTCAGTATGTCTTGATAATGAGTCCAACAAAGAAGGACTCATTAAAACACTAAAAACTAAAATGGTGCCACAGTACTATGACATAAAACTGTATCTCATCTAATAAAATGAAACTGAAATTCTAATTTCTGCCTTTCAAGCACCCATTTTAACTTCTAAGATCTCAAAAACTAGCAAGATCTCAAAAGACTTGGCAACTAGAACAGTGCAGTGACTCAGCCTTCATATTAAACCTTCACCATAAAGAATTGAAATCTGCTTCTCAAATCAGAAGTATTAGCATGTTGAAAAGACATAGTTGTCATATCTGGAAATTTAGCATCATATGTATGCAAATCCATCAGTAGACTTGTACAACTTGATTGAGTGTGCTCTGTCCCAGAGTAATGCATATCCAAATGCAGTCATTTGTCCAGTTTTATTGATTCTGCTGCAGCACCTAGAGTCTTTATTAGTTGGCATATAATTTTCCCCCTGGCTTGGCCTGTGAAAATGAGCTACAAGCTTAGCAATGGCCCATGGCCAGGCACCGCCTTCATGAAGAATAGGCAAGTAGCAAAGGGCCAAACCATTACCATATCACAAATTGACTGTGCTTGACAAGATCATTTTAAATAAAATACTCCCTTTTTTCATCCAAAAGAAAACATGGTAAAAATTGAAGGATTAATGACCAAACAAATGTTTTTTATTGTTTGCTTACTTGTAATTTAGGAATGTGTAAGAAGCTTTAAATAGCAAAACTGTATATACCTACATTCAACTCAGCAGGTCACCACCATGCTGGGCCAATTACATTTGTGGCTTCTTTTATGATAGGTATGATACGAGCATGAACACAAATTAGGCCGGAATCATGTGACAGAATCCAACCTCTCTTCATCCACCCATGTCAGCATGATTCTGCACTTTAATACAATGTTTAGCAGACACTATACTATCATCATTAAATTGACTGGTGACAGGATATGAGCCAATATCCATTTCAATGATGTCCTAAAGCATGCCATGACTGGCAATAATTACTGCAGGAGGTCCTTAGAATGAAACAGGTAAAGGCCAAGCTAATTATATGGAGCCTGAACATATTGATCCAGTGGGACAAGCTTTTTAATCATTGGCCTCATGCTGATAAAGTGTACATGGCCACTGAAGTCGATCTGTCGTTTACATTTCAGGCCATATGCTGTACTTGGACTGGTTTCCTCCTGCAGCAGAAGTCTGCTTTTCAAAGGATGTGGGTTCCTTACATTGCACAGACTTGGGCTGGATGTCATCTTGATTTAAATCTCCTCTTTCTCACTGTAATGAAGAGTAGTTTTACAGCTTCCCCCTGTTTCATCTGCTAATGTGAATAAAAGGGGGGAGTAGTGGAAAACTTTTGTCCTTCAAGCAGCAAGCTGAAAAGATTTAAATAATTTCACATGAAAATGCATGTAGAAGTGTTCCGCCTTCTTACTCAGTGCCTTGCTGACCTTTACTAAATTTGGTCTGCTATTGCTCTCTTTCTGACAGTTCTGCTCATTATTTGTCTTGCCTAACTTTGCCCTCATTTTTCAGTGCCATGCACTTTCAAATCAAGTTTCCTTTGAATGAATTGTTTGATGCTAATAAGCCACCAGAAGACTTTGATGGAAAGGAGGAACCTGAGTAACTTTGTATTCCCTCTGAGCACAAAACTAATTTCCTTTTAATTGATAGCTCTCAGCCTGAATGTTGCTCATTTAATAGTGTGATATATCTCTGTTATTTTTTTAAAGCCTAATTTAAGATTTTATATTGTTTCTGAGATATTATGTAGCACACACAACAGACTTTAGATGATAATTTGCATAATTCAAATTGGTTTATGTTTCATGATTTGATTTTCATTTTACACCTACAGTATATGCATGTCTGAATGTTTCAGCTTTGTCATGTTAGACACGACCTTTTCAACAAACAATGTTTTCTTTGTTTCTTTTGGGGATGCTTTTACATTTAGTTTAATTAATTTGCTTATCACATGACTATTTTAAGTGTCTTATGCAATCTCATTCTTCAGGCTGATTAGAGAGGTGAGGATCAATAAGCAGCATTATAGCATCATGCTAAAAAAAGAGCACTACATATGTGATGGTTGCTTTGAGTGTTGATGGAGAAGAATAGAGAAGGTCAGAAGGACCTTCACAGAGTTTTTGTGGATCTAGAGAAAGTATATGATAGGTTGCAAACAGACTAACTGTGGTATTGCATGAGGAAGTCAGGAGTGGGAGAGAAGTATGTGAGGGTGGTGCAGTACATGTATGAGGACAGCGGTGAGATGTACAGTAGGAGTAACAGATAGGTTCAAGGTCTGGATGAGATTAAATCAGGGATCTGCTTTGAGCCCCTTCTTGTTTGAGGTGGTGATGGACAGGCTGTCAGATAAGGTCAGGTATGCAATCGTCATGGACTGTGATGTTCACAAACAACATTGTGATCTATATTGGGGGTAGAGAGCAGGTGGAAGACAACCTGGAGAGGTGGAGGTATGCTCTGGAGAGAGGAGGGATGAAAGTCGGCAGAAACAGATCAGAGTTGAAGACATTAAAGCCTTTTTCTATTAGTACCTACTCGGATCGCCACAGTTTTCAGGGTTTTCCATGAGGTCATAGTACCTGGTACAAGGTACTTTTTTAATACCTGCTCGCCCAGCATTCCAAGTGATCCAAGCAGGTACTATAATGTGATGTCGTCAGACTGCATGCCACCGATTAGCTGGTGAACGTCTCATTCACGAAAATTAAATCTGCCATTTTTGAAACCCAGCAACAAGGGAAATGGCTACAAAAAGCAACACTGTGATCCCCAAGTCTGATGAAACGCCACAAACCGAGCAGCAGGTATATTCTATCTATCATGTATACTTCTGACAACAACTGTATGCTTTGCTAACATGAATTATTGTTGCATCAGAAGAACTATTTTTTTAAAGGATTGCTATAAGTCAAAACAAATGGAAATTATGTTGCTCAAAGATGCTTCAACATGTATACAGCAAAGGTTTAAATCATTTAAATGTCTATAATTTCATATAATATGCTGCTCATACTTTCTCCTGTTACATTAGTGGTGCCTCCTTTGTAAATGCAACGATCTGTGTTGTATCTGTTTGACTGAGTGCATATCAGACATGTCTGAGCATGCAGTAGAGTACCATATGTGAGCTTATTCAAGTGAAATGGAAATTATATGCATATGTGCATGTCTAGGAGGACCCTGTGTCTCAGCAAGCCACTGGTACTCTGGCTCCAGTCTCTGGCAGCTGTCTCTCTCTATGTCCCTGTTTCCGGTGACAAGGTGGCTCCTTGTGTCATATCATTGTAATGCCTCAGTGCTCTGACACCAGTCTTCTGGCTCAGCTCTGCACACTGAGACTGGGTAGATCTCCCCAAAGAAGGAAAGTGTTCCAGAGATAAAAACAAGAATGCCTATTTTCACACCAGACCTGGGAGATGTTGAATGTGCATCTCCAGGTCTGCGTATGTGAATTTGCATGGTTGAATGTATGTGCTCTCTCCTGTATCATCCCTCCAGTATTTTGGCATAGCTGTCTCCGAAGCTCACAGCTCACAGTGGGATAAGCCAGAAAATAAAGGAATTCACTTCTATTTCTATATTATCTTTCCCAAGGGCATACTGATATAATGAATACATCATTCTGTTATCTGTAGTGAGCAGTATACTTGCCAACTGGACTTAAATGATTTCAGGGAAGTTTCACATTAAAAAACATGCGCAGTCTTCCTTTTGTACACTTAAGTAGTTTATCTGTGGTCCTCTGAATTTCTGCTTAAGAGCAGCACTATGTCAAGGTGATCCTTACAGTTTGTGCGCATGTGCATGTGATGAGACAAAAAGTTAGTCTTTTTGAAAGTGAAGTCAAATCAAGGCTCATTTACTGATGAAACAACTGAGGGATTAGCTTATTCTTTGCTCAGACAAAGGTGTGACTTACGCTTTCTCCCTCAACTTTCTATTAAAGTGTATTCAGGGAAGAAGGCATTATAGATTTACTAAATTTGCATGTGCATGTAATGTTCACTGCACTCCACATTCAAGGCTGTACATCCTCTCAGAAAAAAAGCAAAAGAAGAAAAATCATGATCCCAGCCCATACATTTTTTAGCTTTTCAGTTGATATTCAATTTGCACACTCTAATTTTGCTCAATGCCTGACAAGATCAGAATACTGCAGCATCTTCTTTACATGGTCAGTTTACTATGAAATTGTTTATTTTTATACCCTTCTACACTTTTCTGCAAAATACAGACCTTATCTTGTGACACAGAATTTCTATTTACATACAAATTAAATTTTGATGAAAGCTTTTAAAGGCAAAATAGTCATGTGGTAGGGAGAAGGCAGTGGATGATGGGGTAAACCTCAGAGAAACTGCCCCTCTGGGAGGGAGAGGACTAGAGACTGGGACACCAGGCAATTCATCAGTGACTGAGAATGCTGTGATCCGTAGCAGCCACCAGCATGCTAATGTTCTTCTCTTGACTGGATATGTCACTCTTTTTCCTGATGCTAGTGCATGAGGTGCTACTTTAATCTCATATAACAGATGTTTAGAGGGTGACTATAGAATTTAACTTTCCTCGTGGCACTGATGAACAAAGTTGTCACTTGAATCATCAAGGTTGCATGAGAGCTTATTCAAAGAAACAATGAAGTTTCTCACTATTTGGCTAATAACAACCTTTAGCTAAAAACCAACATGAACACGTGAATTTCAGAACAAGAATCTGTTTCAGTCAGGTTGAGGCTGACTCTCAAAACATGCCATACAATCACACATAAAACACAGTAGTCTTAGAAATGGCAGTGTTTAATTGCACTAAGCTTAAATGCTAAGATTGCCATGGTCTGGGTTGAGTGTCTGCTACGCTATCAAGGCAAACTGGCCTTCATGTTTAGGTCTCACCTATCTGCTCCTTGTCTCACCAGTCATTCTTCTGGTTTCACTGACACTGCATGGTCTGCCCTCCCATCACGCAACTGCTGAATACTCACCTGCCGACGCTTCTCCTCAGTACTCTGGAATTAGCAAAGCTCGGACATCTCACCTGCCTGCCCTTCTGCTCACGCTTACCTCCAGATCACTGCAAAAGAGAGAAAAGGTCAGAAACCTTGGGTCACTCACTTCACCTAACACCTAGACATTCACCTGGTCGCCCTCCCCCCAGAGCTTCCTGCTCTCCACTTTCCAAGTAAGCCTCATCTCAAGAAAAGACTTACCTTCCTTCCAGTATTCATTGCCTGACAATAACCCCCCTCTCCCTCTGTTGCAGTGGACTCCACGCCTGAGATGCTTATTTCCTGCCATGCTTTAATGATTAAGATTCCTGAGCTTAATAAAGCCTTGTGCCTTACCGGCCTTTTGGCCTTCTGAGAAAGATCCAAATGTTCCCACCGTTCACTTGTAGAAGAAACACTAAACCAGCAGTTATACATTAAAATGAATATGAATGATGTGTTTCAGCATTATAATATTAATTTTTGAGTTGTGGGCAATCCCTGAGAGATATTATTCTATTGTGTGTTTATTTTTTTTGTTTTTTGGTGTGCTTGGGATGATTGTCATGCTTTCTGTTATTCCAGCAATTTTGATAAGAGAAATATCACTGGCTAAAGTAGGGTCCCAAACCATGACAGAACCTCAACCATGTTTTATAGAAGGCTGCAGACACCCACTGCTGTTCCTTCTGATCTCCTCCATACACACTGATGACAATTTGAACCGAAAATGTAAAATTTTGTTCCAGAACTCCATATAACCTTTTACCACTGATTTTTCAATTTAGAGACCTGACATACACCAGCTTTTTCTCCCTGTTTCCCTTCCTTAAGAATGGACAGCCACTCTTCCACTGAGACCTTTTCTTATGAGGCTTTGGGGAATGAGCCAGGTCCATCTCTCAGGTCCTGTGTTCTTAAGGCTTGCCACTTCTACTTTTGCCCTCCACTTGTCCTGCTTCCTTAAATATTTAAGGACAGACTGCACATTAAGCTGAGCAATAAGTATTTGGCTAATAGCTCTTTAGGAATCACCTTGTTGGTTAAAAAAATGAATAAAATAAAATACTCAAACTGCAAATTTGCAAATTTAGTTCAAAAAATATTGACAAATGATCTATGCGCCTAAAGATACCATTTAAAATTCTCATGTGGAGACACAACACTGGTTCATCCCTTGAGTTGGTTGCCTTTTTTATGCTAGAACAATTCATGGGTCAGTCTTAGGTTGCGTAACAAACAAAAAAGAAATGGTCAGGTACAAGGATTGCACTGGAAATGAGTGAAAAGGGAGGCAATGTCCAAAGAAAACCTTCAAAAGGTCTTCAGAAAGTCTGAAGAACAACTGCTTAAGAAAGTCTGGTTTCTTGTAAAATATAAAGAAATGATAGGTGGCTTGAGATTTGCACAGTACTGTAGTTATTTTTGTAACTTTATGTCATAAATAAAGTTAAGGCTTATTCCATTCACTGTTATTTATTTAGGTAGTAAAACTAGGAAAAAAGAGTTTTCTGAGTTTCCTCTTAAACTGTGTTAGCTAATTAAAAAATAGAAAAAAATGTCTGTTTATTCTTGAACTCATATAACAGCTGAAACAAAGTAACCTTTTCTGGATTTTCTTTTCTTTACCGTGGCAGTACAGTGTAGAGGAATTTTCACCAGATTGCTTATTTCCAGCTCTGGTCAAGTTCAGCTGAGGCTGACAAACTCAAATGTTACACAAGACATTACATGCTGAACACTGTGATTATGACTGCTTGAAGAGCACTTGAAACTGTCCCCACTTGACAACTGCCACTCTCCTATTTTGGTGTGATCCTGTTTCCCACTTGAGTACAAAAAGTAATCTTGCAACACATGCAAGTCTCACACATTTCCAAAACACCCATTTACACCCTTGTTTTCAGTGTAATCATGCCTTATGAGTGCTCAAGAAAACAAACAATGAAAAATTTTCAGTGTCTTATCCGTGCTCCTTTTCACCTGATCCAGTTCCACTGCTACTTGAAGCTTTTCCTTAATCCAAGCTGAACCTGCTCTTTTTACCTAATTCATGACTTAAAATCTCTTGAGATGCCAGTTAGAGCTAAAGTCTCCACGTGCATTGCCATGTCAAATGAGTCCCTGCACTGTCTTTCCTCTCAAGACCCTCTTGAATTAAAGAACTGATTCAAATCAAACTATAAGCAGCACTGAGTAACATTCACAGACGCTAGTGCTAGTTTATTGTAATTACACTTGCTGGGTTAAAGAGCCGGTGTAGGCTGTGTCATGGGCCAGTGGTTAACCCCACAGCAAGTTACTTCCTGGTTTGATTCTCCAGGTTGGCTTGGGCATATCTGTTTGGAGTTTAAACAGTCTCACTATGCATGTATGGATTTTCTCTTTTTACTCTGGCTTATTCCCACAATTAAAAGACATGCATGTTAGGTTAATTGGTGATTCTAAATTGGCCATGTATTTGAGGTAAAGTGTGTGTAAATGTATGAATGTATGGTTAAACGTAACTTGTAATCTAAAGAACTTTAAGTGGTTTTTAAGACTAGAGAATTGCTGTATAAATGCAAATGCATTTTACTTTGATTTCACTTAGAACTTTTTGTGACTGCATGTTCCAAATTGGTATTCTATTCAAGTCTAGGTGAGACATTCAGAATGCAGAGGGCGAACACAGGACAGGATTTATGAGAATTTGCCACATTTTGCATCACTCGTCTACTCAAATGCTTGGCAATTATGCGACTAGTAGGAGCGTTATAAAACAGTGCAAGTGTTTTTGCCTAGAGCAACAAATCCTACACATTTCATTGACATTCTGCACAGATGATGGTATTATTGCTTTTTTGCCTATGACTAATCAGCATAAACAAAGCAACACAAGACAGAACACACCACGCTGAGAACTCTGTGCAGAAAATAAATATGCAAACATGATAATTAATAACAGTTTACCCATTTTTAGACTAATCAAACAAAATATCAGCTTTCCTTTTATAATTTCAGCAAAATAAATCAGCTTTATTCTGTAAGGACCACGATGATCAGTACAAACATTTATTAGCTTGGATTGGACTTTTACTTAATTTGACATAAATCAGTTTGAGTGAATACAGGAATAGACCCCCTGAATTAGTTACAGTGGGCAAATGTATGAACACTCACTTTTTGGCCAACTTGTAGTGAGCCAAGCTAGATGGCTTTATACGGATTATCGTGTCTGTATAAAACATATGACATGCAACTTTTTTACCCAAAGATTTTAATAAATAGTAGCCTTGAAATTGATAGGTTTGTCATCTAATAAGGTCATACATAAGCTACAGTATGACCTTGTCCATGTGTTATTCGTGCCCACACCTTTACAAACCCAGATGTCTACCTTATCCAGTTGCATGGATCTAGAGTAAATAAGAAGGGAGGGGGGTAATCAGATTGTTCAGCGTTTCCTATTAAGTGATAAGAAGGCCATCTACTGACAGGTCTGCATTTTGAGAGACTTCCCACTGACAAATAAAACACGGTAAACCCAATTTCTCTTGACTGCCTTGTTCTTCATCAAAGGCAGCCCAGAGGTGAGGGCTATATAGTAGAATGTCTAATGACATGTGGACCCAATCGGTCCATTTCTGCAGCTGCTTTTCTCAACAAACTAAATAGAGTGGGGCGTTCATTTCCCATCTGCGCTCAACATATTATGTTAATATCTCAGGAAAATAAAGAAATTACAAGTAAACTCACTGTCCAACTACATGTATACAAAAACTGAATTACTTACTTGCCATGAACTGGGAGTCGGTCAGTTAGAGAGGAAAAAACTATCCAAGGTATATCCACCATTTCTCTTGCACTTCCTTTGGACGAGACATTTTCTGAAGACGTCAACAAATACTCTCCATACAGAGTTAAAAATATTCTGTGATCTCTTTTGAAAAATCATTATTTAAAGCTTATGTGGGACTATTTTACTCCCATTTATGCAGGACCCAGGATACACCACAGCCCTGAGTGAAGTTCAGTGGATAGAGGGCTTTGGCTCTTGTTTTGGCATTTTAATAGCAATTTAGCTTGAGTTGGATAGTATACATGTTGTTTCCCCACTTCTGCCGCACTTTCCAGTCATCCATCCATCCATCCATCCATTTTCTTCCACTTATCTCCGGATTGTGTCGCCTGAACAACCCAGTATCACAGCAAAGCACGTCATAGACATGCCGGCCCACTGTGTCCATTTCACACTTTGCCTCTCCAAAGCGGCAACATGAATGCACAAGTTACATTAAGTTACATTAAGCTGCAGTACCAGCAGAGGGAGATAGTTTAGTTCAAGCCAATATGCAATTAATCACTGTATTCTGACACCAGATTGCTCTATCAAAAATTGTGAACATATAGTTGGGCATGTGTGCAGTTTTATCAGCTTACTGAATTGGGTATTACGCCGTGTTCAGCAATACTGAACATGAACAAAATATACCGTGCATATGGAATACGCAGTAACAAAAGAAATCATTAACAATTTAGCAGTGAAAGCCAATTCCTTGGAAGTACACTGTTTGTTTCTATTCAGAGAATTTATTCATAAAAGGATTTTAGGAATCTGTCAAAACAAAGTTTATGAGTGAGTATATCTAAGTATACAAGTATGTTACAAGATTAGTAACAATGAACATCATTCCACCTTCCCTAACTTTCCTATTGCTCTTGAATACCACAATGTTATGCTCCAAACTCCTCATACATATGTCTAGTGCCTCAAGTAGGCACTAGACATATGAGAAAAATATATGACTGGATAGTTTGCTTTTCTGAACTGAACTGAAAGTATAACTTTATTTGCAATCTACAAACAGCAGATTAAAGACGTGCAAGAATAAATCATAGGAATTAACCAAATGGTCATTGTATTTTATCGGGTATTACCTAGCACCTTGCAAAAATACATACAAAGACTTTCTATAGTTTTTTCTTCTATGCTTTTTTACTGATTTTTATGTTTGTTGACCTTTAGTGGATGTTCTGAATTTAAGGTGTGCCGCATTGACAGTGTTCAAAATTATTCATGATAAATAGGATGCTAAGAATAAAGCACTCCTACTGCAGTTTGTGGCTTTGCAGGCAGCAGATGTGACTTGACTTTGGGCTGAAGGACTCATCCTTGGATTTAAGGTCACTAGCCCCTGTTGGTCTGTCGGCCTTAATCGCCTTCCACATTAGCATGTTGGCACTGCTGGGGACCCACACTCCTTATGCGTTCTGGCCCTTGTTCAATCACACAGGTCAGATTCAAACCAACTATAAATTATTTGTCTTACAAGTGGAGGAGAAGCACACCAGCCCCTCTTAATCAGTGTTATAAGTGAGAACATTGGTAATGGATCGATTCCTTATTCTCTCATTACAGGCTTTTCTATGGGGGAGCAAGTAGAGCTACACCAGCTAGAGATAGGTATATCCATTACAGCCACACTTTGCTGTTAACACAATTTTCACTTAATTTTCTTAGGAACTTAATTCAGTCTTTCTGGTGTAATTGTCTGTCTTTAAATTGCATCCATATGGATAGTCTCAATTTAAAAGGTGTGACTTTGTGCAACCAACAGAAATTAAGCTAGAAAGTGATATGTGTATAATGGAATTAAGTCTCCCTAAGGTCCTGGGCTATGCATTTTTTAACTTGTAACTTATTTTGAGAATTCATTTGGAAATGCTCTTTTATACCTCCACACATTACTTGCCATTGATTTTGACAGTCTCAATGTATTTTAGCCGCCATATGGATGTCTCACCATCTGCTGCATTTCAGCTCTCTAATTTAGCCTACATACATCCACCTGTCAAACCTGCACAGGTTTAGACAGGCTTCCTAATTCATTCACATATGGTTGAATTCCTTCAAAATTATGCAGTTTAAGGAGTTATAATAAGCATTGGCTAGATTAAATACTACATGCGGCATGTATGTTGTTAGGGTTTGCTTTAATTTGGGGTGTCTTAGAAACAGATTCTCCACACTATGTTCACTTCTGTGCATACACTGAACTGTATGATATTACATGTTTCAGCATGTAATATAGAGTAGACTTTGTGTATTTTAATGAATGTTTTACATGATTATGTACCTTTGTGTTGTATTAAAATTTTCACTAAGAATCAGCTATAGCCTACAGTAGTTCCTGTCATACCAATAATGATCCAAAAACAATGTGTCAGTTTCTTTCCTATAAGCATGACTGAGTGTGTTTGCAAAGTGCCACCAACAAAAAACACACAAAAAATATTTATGCAGTGCACATTCTTATATGTGGAAATTAACCAGAATAATTTCATTCAAATACTTTTGAACATTTAATTGTTCAAAAAGTATAAATTTAGATCTATGTGGAGTAGATTAGAAATGTGTGCAGACTGCACAGAAGGTACTGTGAAATCCTACTGTCAAAAGATTCCCAATTTAAAAATCAGACTGCAGATAAAGTGGATAGAGAGTGGTAGGTAGCCAGTTATGAATGCAGTACTGACTGATATTTAAAGGTATTAAAAGTTTTATGTGCTTTAGTACAACTTTGGACTGTACATATGTACAGGCAAAAGGCAAAAATTAAGCTCTTATATTATTATTTTTTATTTAGGAAATGTAAGATTCAACAAGAAAGTCTTATTACTAATTCTCAGCAACCTGGCAATAATGGCTAAAATCTGTATGTGTTAATGTGGTTTTCTTACCACTTGTTTCTGTCTAGAGCAGGGGTGTCAAACATAAGGCCTGGGGGCCATAATCAGCCTGGCAAAGACTCCATTCTGCCCCACTGGATAGCTTTGGAAAACATGAAGGAGGGCATAAATCTTTGGGCTTAAATGCACAAAAGTAGTTAAGTAATAGATGTTAAATGACAGAAAAGTTTGTGTTTTTCACTGTCTACTATACAAATAGTGGTTTAAAAATAAGTAAATTTTCATCATTCAACATGTTTTATAAAAACGGGAGACTGGGCAGTGAGCTACCAGAACGTCTTCTGTAATTTTACACATTCATCATGTAGAAAAACTGAGAAGTACTGTTGGAATTTTTTTCACTTTTATATCTTATATTAAGATGTCTCAGGAATTAAATGTGTAGTTAAACATTTTTACCCTGACACAAAGTGGACTTTCACTCATCCTGCCCACTCAAGATCAAAGTGGGCTGTATGTGGCCCTCAGTGTAAAAGGAGTTTGACATCCCTGATCTAGTGTACTTGTGTACTCCATAATTGAAAAGACTTTATCACTGTGTTCAATGCAGAGATTCATTTAAATGTCAATCAGGACATCCTGTGACAGTGAAACATAAATGGCCAATAATAATGTTCAATGGCATGTGGTAGAACCTTTCCTTGAATGCTTACAACATACAGGGTGCGCTAGTGTCTAGAGCTCCGTGTGTGTGATTAAAGTTAACTGGCAGGCTCTGATATAATGAGCAATGTCAATATGGGATGCATGGAAGCATCAATGTTCCCTGTAGAGAATCAATTAGATGGAAGCCTTGGGAACGCTCTGAGCCATACGTTAGTTTGCCAGTATGAAACAGGCCAAACTTGGGAGGCAGGACTTTTACTTTCAACACAGACACAAGAACACTCAAAGTCACAATACACAAACACTTGCAGAGAAAATGCACATGTACACAATGCACACATAGAGATCTATATAAAAGATAATCTGCATACAAAAATTGCAATTTTTACTGGCAAACCAACTGCTTTCAAATAGCAATTTGAAATGAATCACATCTGCACGATGTTCTTCTCATCTCTATATTTTTGATGTTTGGAGGGTGCTTCTAAGGTCAAGAGCACTCAAGAAACACAAAGTATTCAGTCTACAGACTACATCTGAATGAAGGCTGGAGAAAAGAGAAAGTAATCAAACTAAGCTTGCTTTATTTTCCTCAGTAGTCGGTATTTCCTCCTGAAAAGCTCAAAGTTCAATATTGAAGGAATACTTTGTATGCACTATGCCTTACAATAAAACAAACATTAACTGCTCAGTATGGCAAGCATTTGTTGGGGGTTTTTTTGTATGTGCTTGTGTTTCATCATACTGTTTGATTAAATATGTGGCCATCAGCACTGGCTTCAATCACACAGGTCCACAAAGCCACTTAAATTACCACCAATCTGTGCTTCAAACAATCTATTCAAAGGCTCGATCACAGGTTTCTCTGCTTTCCTCTTAAGTTCCCCACGATTTAACATCACTAAACTCAGTTTTGTAGATGTGCACACATGTTAAAAGACATTTCATAGCATTGTCTTTCATGCATGCTCAGTTGATCTGTAGTGGGCTGGTAATTAGTCAAGCAGGTGGGAAGTCGTTAAGGAACAGACGCTCTGTTCTCACCAGAGGGAAAAAAGCAGGAGCAAAAGATAATGCTGATATATGAAGAGAGAGAGAGAGATACAGACATATAGTGAGAGAGAGAGTGAGCATTTGATATTTTGGAAACTGCATTTGTTGAGGAACTATCAAGACAGTGGTAAGTGCTTTTTTTTATAATCTAAAAATAAACATAGCTGTTCAGGCCAAAATGAATTTGAAGAGTATAATCATCTCATGCAACAGAATTCAGCCTGGGGACCAGTCATATTTTTTTCATGGTTACCTAATCTGGGATGGCCTTTCAAGGAAACCCGTGCTACACTTGTCCAAGATTTACTTACTAAATATAACACATCTTACCTCCCCATGGATTTAAATATTCATAGAGTTTGAGGGAAACATGGAAACAGCAGAACAAGTTGTAAATACATTTTTCTGTATTTTTTATGGAAGACACAGAACCAGAGCAACAATCTAATTCCATCAGAATGAGTATTTTCTTTTTGCATTGGAAAACTGCTGTAACGGGGTTATTAAGAGCACTGCCAATGAACTAAATGATAAAAAACAAAACAGTTACAAAAAGTACACAAAGTTAGAAACACTACCTCAGGGTAGATTTATAGCCCTCTGTAGAGGGCAGGGGGTTGTGTGCTACCAGGACATGGAGACTGGCTTGCTTAGTCTGACATAAGCAACATAGATGGCTGCTTGAACCTTCACAACACCAGCACTGAATCCTTCTTAGAGCTGCATGCCCTATAGAGCCTGCAGCTGATAGCCATGAGCCAGCACTGAATGTGAATCAGTTTACCTCACTGACATTTCCTTCCTGTGCAACATGCTGCAGGCACTAAGGGAGATAACGCTAACTCACATTGATCCTCCATTTCAGCTCTTTTGTTCGCTGATTACTGGTGAGGCTTGTGGCCACAGGCTGTTCCATTGTAGAGGCCCAATGTCAGGTCTGACTTAGAGCAAGGCAACAAAAACATATTATGCACAGGGTTTCTCATATATGCCTGAGCATAGTTAATATCTAATGTTGCTCTAGACATGAAGGAGGCTGAAGGCAATTTGCCACTGAGGTGGCATGAATCACCATTTTACACAGAACTTTGCATGAGCATTGTCAGATGCCATTGTCATATGTCTCCCAAAATGGCCAGCAGTGAATAAGATCTTGCACTGGGATGCAGCTGAATACAAAGGACATACAGACAAACACAAAGCTTATAGATGTCATAGTCTTTCACTTACACCGAAAAGAAAATACTTCTGTTGCCTGGAATATAATATCATTTACGAAGATTATGTTTAGAAATCTGTTCAAGATTTTGCTGTTAAAATGAGATTGCACAGGTGTGCTATGCAGAAGGGTGCTGTTCACATTAATGATGTTGATTTATTTGAGGGGGCAATGTGAGATCTGCCTTTGCTCTCTTTGTATTTAATTGCAGTACTTTCTCAGATGGCTCAGAGCATGCGGTGCTCTGTCTGAACAATAACCATTTCAAATGTTAATGATCTCTGAAATGGTCCAACACACAGCCATTTTTAAATTTTGGAGACAGTCAGGAATAACAGGTTAATGTATTAGGGTGATTGAATACAGCTTTGTATCTCTGTCAAGTCTTCCTACGGTTACTGAAATGTGAAAATTTTAAAGGATTTTAAACTGTGGAAACCAAGAAATGACCAACATATTAAGTGTCTTAACTGATAAAACTCAAGTCAAAGCATTTTTTACTTGAGTCCAATATCACAAATTTGCCTCAAGCAACTTGACAGTCTCTGAAGCCTTTAGCTTCATTTTGTGTCACAGCAGGCTGTTTTCAACAACCAAATAAACCTTTTTTACCTGCCCAGCAACAGTAACAAAGGCAGAAACCAGCTGATGGGCATATGTGGGAATATCCAGCCCTAGAGCTGTTTACTTCAGTTTGATGTTTTTTGAAATCAAAACAGATCTTAAACCAAGATAAATAATGGCAGATTAATACCAATGTTGCTCAAGCCTGTTGGATGTGTAAGACAAACTAACTAACTAATATTTTCACAATAATAAATCAATGAAATGCTTGCCTGTATTCAGTTCTTTGTGTAGCCTCTACGTGACCAACGAATTTTATCAGCTCATCAAATTTGTTAAAAAGGATATCAGGAACACATTTTGTGAACACAATTCACAAAATGTGTCTTTAAAATTAGGTTTCTCTTAGCATTGCTACATTTCAAGTTCCCCCAGACCAAGAACAGCGCAAAATATTTGAGAAGGTGATTATGTCTCTCTCTTCTCTGCCTCGGGAATCAAATAGGACACAAGGAGATTTAGCTAGAGGGGAATTTAATCTTCCAGAGAATGCTCTCAAACTATCGCTTAACTCGCTTTGAGGGTCAGACGAGGAGATGGGACCTGTGAATTGAATTTTGCCATAGCTTGTTTTTCTAGGCAGGACAGTTGAATGTCATGTTGCTCAGAGCTGTGTTTTCACTTCATCGTCCCCAAGCTTTCAGAAAAACACTTTGCTGATGAAGCAGGTGATACTCTCTGATACCTCAAAGCAAATCCAACATCAGTTTTCCATTACACTGAATAGAATTCATGAATAAATGTTTTTCAGTCTGCAAACTGTTTTTGTAATACCCGTCTCCACCCTATGTCCGTGACACACCAACAGAGAATAATTCCAGCGGGGGCGCAAAAGAAAAAGATAACAATCTTTAATTGAGCAAAAGTGCTCATTAGTACAATTAAACATCTGGTATAAAAAATACTTTATAAAAATACTTTAGTAAAGTACAGGGTACTTTTGTTGACTTTCTCAGCACTACTAATAGCAGGCATTCTTGCGATACCAATACCCAGAAAAATACTCAGTACCTTTTGTGATACCACAGGGAAGAATTTGACCCTGTGAGAACAGACATAATGGTGAAGAAGTGAAATTTTGAATTTGTTCATTTTTAACAATTGTGTTAAAATTTTTAATTGTCAACCAGTCTTCTCAATTATAAATTAGATTCGACAAAATAAATATTTAAGGTTAAGTTTGGAGGTTTTGCTAATTTTAGAAATTAAAATTGTGTAAAACACAAAGGGCAGAATTTAATGTAAATCATTTCATTTCAGATCATTAAGGTAAAATATATTTTAGAACCTACTAATAAACAAAGGGTACAACAAGCAATGCAATACCTAGCACCAAAATAATGTAATTATTGTAAAAAAAGAACATTGTGGAAAAGTTAAAAATAAACTTTGGATAAAGTGTCGTATTAATTATGCTAAAATTTAGAAGATGTAAAAAACAGAGCACTCACTGTCAAAGATTGAACTGATCACTGCCTGCATTTTAAAACTGACCTCACAGCTGGGTACAGTACAACAAAATAAGAAACACATCTGCCTGCACCTTCTCTCTCATCCACCAATCGCACTGCTTCGCCTCAGTCTGCAGCTCTTTACATCCTCAGCTGTGCTCTTCAGGCCTGAAACCATCTGATTCTGCTGCTTGGCTCCAGATTTCACTTTTTATTTGCTCTGATTAGTTCTCCACACTATGGACACACTCTAGAAACTTCAGCTATAGTTCTGCCACTGCTCTGCACAGCAAGCAAACCACCAGGTTCCTCACGTCCGTAATCTGCTCTTTTTTCTTTTTTTTTTGTGTCGCTAATGCTGCAAATGAGCATCTTATTTCCATAATAATTTTATTATCGATTAATATCTAGGTATCGATTATGGGAGACCTATATTAGAGAAAAAGATGTAGGTAAGTAAGACTCAGGGTATCCATCTCATGAAAGTTTTGTAAAGTGTAAACCAAGTACCTCAGTACTGAACTGTGATTTTAAAATCACAGTAAAAGGAACTCCACAGACTAATGCACAAATAAGTAAATAAAACTTGAAGTGTCTACTAAATGTTTCAGAGGTGTGCTATAATAGCAGAAAATGAATAACTGGATGATTTCTACAGAAAAAAGCATCGCAACCGTTCTGGTAATCACTTAATTGCCAGCTTACATCTGATATTTAAACCTTTTCCTCTGTGATCTTTCGCAGCTTTTATCTGTTTTCTGTCTGTCTAAGCACAGCAGATTGAAGAGCAAATGATTAATCAAGAAAGTAAGGTACGGGCCTGTTAATATTCAGAATAACATTTAGCTGTATCTCCGATCAGCTAATCTCTGAGCTCAGTGAACTCAGGCAAATCTCACTGCTAAATTGCGATAAACTGAATAGACTGCATTACGGAGGTCAGACCAAGGTGAAAATCAGGTGCTTTATACATGCAGATAAATGCCACCTATACATATGTATTAAGGCATAATGGGATCAGTGTGATAGTGGTGACAGTGCAAGTTTGATGACTGCTTGCTGTTTGAGAGATTTCAGACCAGCTGTATCCATAGCAACCATGCGGTAAAGACCGCCTATCTTTCTGGTCCTTTTATGCAGCCTCACGGTGCTCTACCCTTTTAAATTCACATTGCCATGCTGGGCAGTCAACTTCAACATAATCTAAAATCATAGTCTGTCAACATTTGGGTTTAGGAAGTCATTCTCTATCATGCAGCCTTTTTTTTCTTTGTCTAGTTTCTCTTTTATGTTTACTTTCATGTCCATTCAAATCTTTTTGCCTATCATTTGTTCATTTGATATGCAGCCTACATCATATGGAGTAACCACTTTGAACTTGAAACCAAGCTCTGTGCACTTCATTGCGTGCCTCATTGCATACTGAAACACACAGTCCCATTTCTTGATCCCAATGCTTGTCAGCTACAATACCTCAAGAGACTCTCCTGGGTCTTTGTTATATCCACCTTCTATGTCAGACGCAGCTCTCATCGCAATCTGTCTCTTAAGATGCATCATGACAGCATCTTCTGTCTGCTCTGGACAATGTTCCCTGTGATGTGAGAGTGAAGGAGGTGGAGAGGTGCCAGAATAAAGAAGTAGAGAGGAAGATGATGTGAGACAGCAGATACAGACAGACAGAGATGATGCTTTTGTGTGAGATCTCAGCCCTTATCCATTAAAAAATGTGAAGTAGAAAAGTGGTGAACATCACAAAGGCTGTATGTGACACCCGTACATGTCCATGCAGAAAGAAGTTTTTGGAGAAAAAAGACATTTTTCATTTTCATTCATTCTCTTCGGGAGAGAAACCTTATGTTCTTTGTATTTCACCAAGGTTTCATTTGATGAAATTGGTGAGTTGTTGGACTTACCATCACGTTATCAATCTTACTTTGCTGGTTAAAGCTTTGGGCCCTGCTCTCTCACAAGTGACAAGAATATATAAATACAACTATGCCATAAAGACTGAAAGACTATAGCTTTCCAAATAGTTACATAAATTTGTAGTTACAAAAATATATATATATAATTACTACAATTTTGTAACTACTGTAACTATATTGCAGACAGAAACAGTAAATGTGAAAAAAGAAAATCCTGGATTATTATCTTATTTTACACCTTACTTCCTGGATTGCAGGTCTCACACCATGATGCCAAATAAAAGCAAAACATAAGTGCACACCGTACAGATTTGTAGACCCAGCCACAGTGATAAGTTTAGTGATTAAATTTCAGAATTAGTAGACAATAATGACGATACTTAGTTCTTATTCCACTTATACTGAGGCAGCAGCACAAATAATGGCCTGTAATTAAAGGAATATGACTAAGCCTGGTTCACAAAACTCTGAGACAGCCTGATCTGACACGCTGTGTTAACTGACTACTGATTGACAATTAGTGTAATGCCAAATCCACATGTACATGGATTTATTTTCTTTTAATGTGGATTTTCTGCTTTAAATATATATATATATATATATATATATATATATAGAGAGAGAGAGAGAGAGATCATTGTCCATGTGAAAATACAAAGGTAAAATTAATATCAACTTCAATTGAGTTCAGCTAGCCAGGCAAAAGGCTACAATAACAAGATTCAATATGACATCAAAAAAGAGATTAAGGCACTCACCTCTCCCACTGCCCCCCCCCCCCCCCCCCCCCACCCCCCCCCCCACCCCACCCCGCAT